>PVLD010003306.1:49052-145365 GCA_004027595.1 Dinomys branickii | reverse complement strand
CAGTTAACAATCACATCAATGCTCTTTCTGACTCTCTACTCTCTCTCCCCGCCCCCTGCCCATTCCTTCTTTGTGCGTGTTACTGGGATAAAACCCAGGGCTTTCACTCAGAGCTGCATCCCCAGCAACCCCAGCCGTTTTTACTTATTTATTTATTTTAAATTTTGAGGCAACTTCTCCAGAAACTGCCCAGGCCAGGCTTGAACTTCTAACCCTCCTGCCTCAGCTTCCCCGGGGGATTACAGGCACGGCTGTTACCACACCCAGCCATCAAGCTCATTTTCACCAAACAGTGCTCTCAGTGTAACAGTTTTTTGATGCAAAGACAGGACAATGTTGACTTCAGTTTATAATATTTGTTTTTAAAAATTAGCTTATAATAGCTTAAAATTCAGCTTATAATACTTGTTTTTAAATGTTATAAAATAACACAATAGATGTTCAAAAACTCCAAAGGAGATGTTCAAAAGGCAACACTAGTTTTTAGAAAAACATACACCGACAATCACTGTGGAAAGTTGAAGGGCCAAATGTGGGTTTAAATAGCTTCATTCTTTAAAGGAAAGTAATTCCCAAACTCAAAGTGAACGTGCACTCTATGGCTTACTACTCTCCATTATCATTTTGCATTTTTTCACAAGAAAAGCATTTTTCTCCATACAATCTTTTTTCTTCCATCAAATACAAATCCACAAAAACTTTGAAAGCAATGGTTCCCAAATGGAAACTAAATTTCACAGCACTTGGTATATCCGGTTTTGACATTCTTTACTCTTTTGTTATTGTCTAGAAAAGATTGCTATTTGGTGCTCTCGGAGGTTTTTGAGAAGTTCAGACTTCTACCATGACAATACCTGTTCACAGCAGTCTATGCAGACAGACACAGAATTTGAATTCATGACAGTAGGGCATTTCAGAGGGATTTGCTATTTTCCTCTTTACAAACACACAAATACAGAAAAGCAGACAAGAGAAGGTGGGTGTTGCCCTGTTATTACAGCTCTTGATATAAATTTAATCTCTCTCTTGCAAAACAAAAACTTATTTTTTTTAATGCAAGCTTATATCAGGCATAGGTCTGATCCATTCACCTAGGAAACAATCCTAATTCTTTACCAGAGACATGTCCAGCTACAATCCAATTATATTTGATGTCATCACAAACATTTTCAATTTTAATTAACCAGTAGTCCCAAAAGTTAATTATGTTTTAACTTGCCCAGATTTGATGGATTTGTCCAGTTTAGGTAATCTGTGAAAAGCACCAAACCCAGGCTCAAGTCCTCAGTTGAGCACTCAGTCTTCGGTCCCATTGCTGGCCGATGAGCGTCTCTGAGGAATGCAGGAGCAGAAGAGACCACCAGATACTTCTGCCTGGTCCCTTTCCACCTTCTCCCTCCAACCTCTCAGTACAAGATTACCAAAACACATTGACCAAAGCACCTCGCACTGTCTACATCTAGAGGCTCCCCCAAAGCTTCATAGACTCATACGTGGGGCTTTGGCGAGGTGGCTAGATTATGGTGTGTGATACTGGATCAGTTTACTGATGGGTTTATAGCTGGGCAGGTATGATGTGGGGAGGTGGAGTCTGGTGGGAAGAGGTGGGTCACCATGGGCGTGGTCTGGAGATGTATATACAATAGCCCTCCTCTTCCTTTGATCACACCTCCTTCCTGCCATGAGCTGTTTCCCTTCCACCAGGCCCCTCTCCCATGCCACCCTGCCTTGGACTCGGCAGACTATGGATTAAAACCTCTTCAAATGTGAGCTAAAATAAACCTTTCCTCCTTTGACTTGTGGGTGTTGGGATTTTTTGTCCCAGCAATGAGAAAAGTAACTAAGGCTGAAGCCAAGAATGAATAATATTAATATTCCCTTCTTAGTGAAGTAGTTCAACACTTTTATAAACAAGTAGCAAAGATGGAGTGGCTTCAACTCATTGACACTGTTTGCTTCCTCCCTCGCTCCCAAAATATGTGTGTGCTGCCTTGAATAATAATCCTGAAATGATCTGTATTTTGAAATTTTAAAAATTAGAATGAAATTCACCAACAATTTTATTATTATTAAAACATGATTAGACCACAAAGAGAAGGTACATTTATTTGCTAGCAAATAAGATACCATTTGTCCTCAGATGGACACAGTGGCCACAGGTGCCTCACTGTGCAGAACATTGCTCTGCCAGATGTGACCTGCTAGACTGACAAGTGCGTGGGAAGAGCTCCTTTTCTGAGAGGAAAACAACAGCAGCCAAACAACAAAAAATTGCTGTTCTTCATGCTCAACTTGATTGGTCCAGCTTGACAGAAGTGAAACGTTGACATTCTAAAATTTCAAGAATTTCCCATGTGTCAGGCTCTAAGGTACATTCTAACTGTAAACATTAAAGCAGACTCTGGTTGCCAGTAAACATGACCAAGTAGTTCAACAATGAACTTGCTGCCACCACGGAAGGCAGACCTTGCTAACCCCCACATTTAACATTTATGTACAGTCTTCACTTTCTCTAGATTAATTTGTGTTATCATATCGAGGAAACTACTACTTAATCTTAGTCTCCTGAAGAAAAACTTTGTAATGTTTTGTCTAAAAAATAATGTAAGATTAATGCCTGAAAAAAAATTTGTCTAAGTTAAAGCTTTTCTTGATCAAATAGAATTATGTGGCATAGTCTTTCTTCTTCTGTCTTAGTTACAAGAAAGCTTGTGTCTTGGTTACTTTTCTCTCGTTGCTGAGACAAAATACCCAACACCCAAAATGAAGGAAGGAAAGGTTTATTTAGCTTATAGTTTGTGGAGGTTTCAGTCCATACTTGGCTGTCTCAGAGGCAGAGTGGCACATGGCAGAGGGCAAACATTCATGGCAGCAGAGCACAGCAAAAAACACAAGAGCAAAAGGGAGGACTGGCAGCAAAGCAGCTTGTTTCCCCTCCTTAACATTGTAAACAGCCTACCCCCACCCAGGGGGCCTGTAGCTCTCACACAATCTCCATGCCTTCCTCTTCCACAGGCTCAGGATATATACAAAGTAAGCACCCTGGCTTCCTGCTGAATCACTTAGGCCAAACCTCTAGACTCCCCAAGTTGACAAAATGTATCAACCATAACAGCTTGGAACTCACTGCCAGGCCAAACTAGGGAGCTCTACTAATAAGTGATTCCTCTAGCTTTCCCTGAGATGGTCTCATCGAATTTTATCCTGTTTCACATTATAATCAAATCACACATACCTTAAATCTTTGTAGAACAATTCAGTAAAAAAAGTTAAAGAAATCCATGCATCAGGATAATTAATTTATAAAAGAAGAGAGAAATGTGGTCATGAGTTTTAATTTATGGTATGTTTTTATAAATACTAAACACATAAAAATGAAGAGTAACTAGCCATCATATTCAGTGGTTGTTTCCACTTTAAGACTTTATATCTACACTGTAGCAGAATATGCCACCCCCAGCCAGTAGACTTCAGCCCAGGTAACAGTTCCTGTTACTTCTATTTCTTAGAAACAGTTGATCACTACAATGCACAGCTGGTCACTATGATGCACATTGTGAGAACCAATCAAAGACCATCAAATACTCTGCTTCTGTACTTTCTGTTTGCTTACCCCATATAAGCCCCAGACTACCAAGGATCAGAGCCTGACATTTTCTTTTTGAAGTCAGTGCCCATCAACATTAAATAAATCTGCCTCCAAATTCTGGGTGACATTACAGTGTTTCTGCTTGCTGTAGCAATACTGTAACCATTTTTACTTTAAACTGAGCACCATCAGATCAGTTACTTTTTCAGTAGTGAGCTAACAACTAGTCAAAACACTTGTGTAACACAGAGCTGAGTATTTGCTACAGATGATAAAAATACCTGTGCTATTCCCAACGTAGTAACCCCAGGGGAAGACTGGCCTAGTTTGGAGATATACAGGGAATGACTGTCTGTTCATGGGGGCAGGACGAAGCCCTGGTTTCCAAGAAGTGAGAGTGGGAGGAAGAGGCTGGACAGGTGCCCTGGGCTGTCACCGCTCTATGTCTGCGGGATCCCTCTTCTTACCAGGAGAGTCTAGGAAGGGTGGCCACTGCCTCACCACCCAGAGAGCCCAGAAACACAGGGGAGAACTAAAACTCATCCCACCCTAGGACAGAATTCAGAACAACATGATCACTATCACCAGGACTCTGAGGCACATTCCAGGAATCAGTAAAAACCAATCTCTACATTTGCTGGGAAGGAAAATGTGGGCTTTATTTATTTATGGCAATGTTTTTCTCTGTTTTCTAAAAATTAGTTAAAAATTAAGCAAAAGCCACTTCATTTTGTTTGTTTATCATGCTCTCCAATATTCAACTATTTTAATTTGATTTTTTTTTTTGGTGGTACCAGGGATCGAACTCAGGGCCCTGCGCTTGCCAGGCAGGTGCTTATTCCACTGAGCTATATCCCCAGTCCTATTTTAATTTGAATAAAAGGATGCAGATATTCATACATAATCTAGCTAAGTTTTTCAATACTGTACCATTTACCACCTACAATTACGGGAAGGTCGGCAGCTAAATAAACCCACGGGCTATATAGGGAAGGCCTGTGTGAGAGCAGTGTCTCCTTACACTATGATGATGCCGTTGTCGATGGAGAAGGAGTCGGAAGGTAACCCCGCAATATTCCAGGCTCGGATGGTCACCGCCTCTCCCAGGGTGCCCATCAGCGAGTACTCATCGGAGCAGGGTATATCTCTTTCTTTGCATAAATTTGTCCACTCCTTGGTTTGGTTCTGTAAAGCATTCAAAGAAACAAACAGAAATGAGGCTGGAGGTGACCAACGGGAAGCTTGGCAAACTCCTCAGCAGCACTTTGTTCCCTGGGAAAACAAACCTTCTGGCTACCAAGCTAATAATAGGTAGAATAACTAAAACACACAGCCAGAAGTACTTCAAGATATTCTGCTGCTCCTTGTGCCCACTGGAAAAACCCCAACCCACCCAAACACACCCAGAAGGCCTGCAGCCAGCCCAAGCTGTGGCGGGAGGGGGCCAGACCAGCCGGTGTGTCCCTCACCTGTCTGTAGTTGGACGTGAAGGCGCCCAGGTAGGCCACCACTCCCGAGGAGATGAGGATGTCGCCGGTCAGGTTGACGTACAGCTGCCCCAGCTCCAGGGCCGAGTGACTCCAGCGGGTCTTCTCTCCACCCAGGCCTCCAATCAGCTGCTCCGCCCATTCTAGCTTCTTGCTGCACAAGTCAACCTCAAAAACAGAAGTCACCCTCTATCAACATCCGTGGGGAGCACAAGGGCCAAATTCTTCAGAGATACTTACACACTTCTACCTGGAGTTCCTTTTGAAAACGTCTGTGTGGAGTTCAATTTTAACACAAAATTATTGCCAAATGCCTTCAACCCACTCAAGGTACCATAATACATTATTATACTGTATCTTCCTTGTTATTATTTTACCAAATAATCATGTGGCATTACGTATTTTAGATTACAAATCAGCTAATCTGTTTTTACATCTAAAAACAAGTCAACAAAAAAATAGAAATCTAAATTTTAATATTTTAAAATATTTTCTGTATAGTTTTCCTGAGCACTCATGAGCATTCTAATTGTGACCAGCACTATAGCTTTGTTTTGATTAATGTGTGGACATCTAGTTGTTGGCTAATAATAGGATACCTCCTACATCAAACTGTAACCTTACACAGAAACCTTAGAGTTCGAAATAAATAGCAAAAGAAAATAACAATACTCAAGCAGTCTAGAATATGTGCTGCCGAAGCAAGCACAAGTCAAGCAGTTTAGATTGGATTATTTATTTAATAAAATACTATAAAGAAATAAAGTTTATGTGTTCTTTAGGGCTTGAACTTGAGCTCAACGAATTTATTTACATGTTCTATCATTTGCCTGCATTTTCAGCAGGGTGCACATTATTTTGAAATTGTATACATTCACATTTGTAATTATTCTGTGTAGGTTCTGATTTTTTCAGGGTGGATTCCATGTGTTTTATGACTGTGATGAATTGATTTTATTGAAGTTGCCATACAGAAGCACCTGAGGTAGACCAGAGTACAGTACAACTGTTATTTGAGAATACACTTCTGTAACTAGAGCTATGAAAATCATTTTTAATGGGAAAAACCCTTTAATTTGAGAGAACAAATTTCCCACACCCCTATTAGGAAAACATTTACTGGGATTTTGTACAGAATAAGAGAAATGGATGTAACATATATTTATATGTCCAAGTTACAGCTATTACAGTTAGGTGAACATTTTAGAAAGAAGGGGAACTTGTTTTGGTCTTTGTTTATGACTTCTAGAGTTTCCTGTATCTAGTGTGAATTTGGAAGGAAAAACTGAACACACAGTTTCAAGTTAAGCTTGACAAATACTGCTTGTGGAACAGAACGGAGGATATTCAACAGAAACCAGTACCAGTTTCTGACAATTTTCATGCTCATTTGTTTCTTTGCTTTTCTTCTTTGTCTTTTGTTTTGAGACAGGGTTTTATGATTGCCTTGAACTCGCTCACAAAGCTCAAGCTGGCTTAGAACTTGCAGCAATTTTCCTGGCTCAGCCTCCCAAGTGCTGGGACTATAGGTGTGCGACACAACACTGGCCTGTTTGGGTTTTTTTGACCTATATTAGACCCTTAGCTGGAATTTTTTTAAAAATTAAAAAAAAAGCATCATATCTCACTATGGTACAAGAAAGCCCATGGTATTTTATAATTTTTCAAAGTTAGATTATCTGCTTCAATACAATTCATGAATTCTATTGTGTATAGAATACAGAGAATAACTAAGGGAATGCTCTACAGGATAAAACACTGAAAGGTAAGTAATCAAGAACACTCTACTACAAATAGAGATCTTTTCCCTCTGCTTAAAACCGTCAGAGTTGGGAGCATGGCTCTGGGGCACAGAACTTGCTTAGCATGCGAGAGGCCCTGGCTTGATGGGCAGTGTTGCTGACAAAAATCTAAAGGCGTTGTATTGATTTCTTACACTCCATCATGATCTCATTCATCGTGGAGCGTCCGCATGTGCACAACACACTCAGTTCGCTGAACATCCCCTCACTTCTTGCTTCTTTCTCGCCTCTGTCCTACATCTCTTGCCTACAGTTATGATTGGCTTGGATGATGACTTTAAAGGTTAAATGCTTAAAAGTTTTAACAATTTGCGCTTATTATGCACAGTCCTTAAAGGTGTTAACCTACTCAGATACTTGCAATTAAGCTTAAAATAGTACATCAATCAATACATAAAAGCCTATTTTGTGCACAAAACCATCAGCCAAACCTGAGTATATGTGATTAAGCAATGTGATAAGACAGGAAGGGGGGTGGAGCATACTGATGAAGGCAGCAAATTTGGGGAAAATCCATCTCAACCCCTGCAATCACAGTATTGCGGTCAGATATCTGAATTACTTTGCTTTAATTTTTAGGTGTTTAGCATTGTTTTTTCTTGAAAGAAGACAAGAAGTGTTTATTTGGTGACTTGTAAAGAAAATAATTTACACGGAAAGGGGAATTCAATTATCAATAAAAACAAACATTTAGATTATAGAGTAAGAATTTGCCTTATGCTTTTTCCTAATACTATACAAATTTATATTAATCACATGCTTTTAGATTAATTTAAATACCAGCTTATGTAAAGATAGGTTTGAAAGAACCACAAGGCATATGATAGGTAATATTTTTGATTCTTCCAAATTTAAACTTTTTCTACTTAAATTTCTCTCTTTAAATGTATTTTGCCATTCTTGTCATTTCCCCTCTTCCATTTCTATTTTTCAGAAATGTGTACAATTAGCTGAATCAGGCCTTGACTATGAAAAGTGGTCATTTGAAATTACTAAGCAAAACTTTTTTAGCTAAAACTTTTCTTCCAAAAGCTGATAATTGATATAAACATACCAGTGTGTTCACTGTATAACATAATTTTCCAACATTTTTATTATAAACAAAATAAAAAATTCAAACATACAGAAGAGTTGAAAAATGGTTATGGTGAGTAGCCACACACCCATCTATTGGTTACATTATTCAGACTAAAACCGGTCACTCAGCAATGCCCATAACTGATGAGCACAATGTCTTATTTTGTGCAAGCAGAGCTTATACCACCAGTCCTTCAGGAATAAGCAGCCCAGTGCTGTGGGAAGGGAAAGCCCAGGCAGACAGATTCCCTGTCTCAGGTCTTACATTTAATGATCAGAAGCTGGACTGAACACCAGCAAGATTCTGAACCTTTAGTTCCTCCTAAATGGTGCAAAGAGCTTGCCTCCTTCACAAGACTGTCCTGAGCATGAAGGAGATCATCACCTGGGCTCCCACAGAGCAGTGCCTGGCAAGACACTTTTAGCAGTAACTGAAGAATTTGAAATTGTGTTAATCATGGTTAGTTTTGAAATAAAAAAATTAGTTCAAAGATTTAAAAAAGAGAGAGAATTGCTGTATATAAGCACTCAATAAATGTTTATGGCTATAAAATATTTTGACTTATTTTCCGAACACAATCAGACATTAACAATTAGCCTATGTGAACTGTATGATCGTGAGTTAGGTGATGGTGGCGAATCTGTGGCACGCGTGCCGCATCAGGCTGTTTGTTATCATTGAAAGTTCTCAAAGGTTCGCCATCATTGAATCAAAGCCACAGTTTTAGTCTTAACATTTTTGTTGTGTGGCTGTGTTTTTTAAAATTTTATTTTAAAGAGAAAAGAATAAAAACAAAGACAAAAACAAAGAAGCTGCTTAATAGGAAAGAACAACTGGGATGAGGGAAAGAAAGAAAGAAGGAAGGAAGTATGTATATATACACACACACACACACAAGCTAGGATAATTGAACGCTTAATGTCTGATCAATCTTGCATACCTATAGCTGGTAATCTAAGCAGCTACTTTGACGATAACAATGTGTAAAACAACAACCACTGTAGGTTTCCTATGATCTTGTTTTGAAATCCTGTATTGTTTCTACAGTTTTTGTGTTGTGATTCTGAGTATTGAGTGCTAATCTAAGCTCTGCTGTTAGCTCTTGTGCACCCTGTGTCACTCAGAGCTTCAGTACCTCTTTTCCTTAATTGCAAGATGATGAGATTTATATAATCTAGCACGAGTAGTCTCCAGGAAGGACTGACCTTTTTTTTTTTTAATGGAAAGGATTAGAAAATTATTTTAGGTTTTGGGAGTGAAACACCAGGCAAAACTGAGACAATTATATCTTATGTGGAGGCACTTACACAGATGTATAAGATGTTTACACTGTTTGCTCCAGGGCCATAAGGAAATGAAGGGCAGACGTGGCCTGTGTATCCTGGTCATCACTAGCAAGAAAACAGGCCTCGAAGGTGCCCTGCCGCAGGCCGGTGCAGCCTCCCTGCCTTTCCAGCATGGAGCACTGCGCACATCTGATCGCCCCAGGCTTACCTGGTTTTCCAGGTCGGCCTTCTTCTGCTTGTTCAGCTCGAGCGTGTCCTGCAGCCGGGCCAGCTTATCCTGCACAGCTTGCAGTGCTGCCTGCTTCTTCCGAAGCCCATCCATGGCCACCTTCAGCTCCGCTTCAGCAGAAGCCAGTTTGATCTTTTTGGGAGCGACAATTTTTGCCACTCTGCAGAACATTGGAAAAATTAAATATCCATTTGTCTTTTGTTGTTTTTTTGTTTTGTTTTTGGTCTCTGAGACAGGGTCTTGCTATGCAGTTCAAGCTGACCTTGAGCTCACTTTGTAGCCCAGGCTGGTCTCGGTCCTCCTGCCTCAGCCTTCTGAGTGCTGGGATTACAGGCATGCACCACCACACCTCTCCTAAATATCCATTTGATATGGTGGGGCATTTTCTGTCTCTGAATTCACTTTTCTTATACCCTTACTATGACTTGAATCATTTCTTTCTGCAGAACCTACTCTGATTTCAATATTTCAGATTTCATCCACGAATCTAACCTGATGCCAGATATGGGAAATGACTCTCAAAGTAGTTATCAAGTACATGCAGTATTTTCAAATAAATAACTTTCTTACATTTAAAATACTGCCAGAGTGAATTTTTATAATTTTGCAAAAGGACAACAAGATATTCACAAGAGTATTAAAATGTCAAACTGTAGCTTAATCAGAGCTTAATTCTGATCAAGTGCAACATTTAATCTTTATCATTTTACCTTTTAGTAAAAATCCTAGAATGTTCACTCAACCAAAACAGTTACCTTATAAATATGTATGTGGTTAGAAAAGGGGTTATATATGGAAAAGGATAAGTCTACATTTTCTTTTCAGTATCTAGAAAAAACAGTCATATCCTTCTAAATAAATGATACAAAATTAAAGTTCATTAATAGTACATCTTGGTCTGAAGCATATGTAGTATATAATCATTTAAATGGGGCGTAAGTTTAAAAGGCATTTTGTAACAGTTGCACTTTGAAATTAATCCACGCATACTTTTTTTTTACATGGACTAGTGGTTCTTATTCAAGCGATAAGAAAATTCATAAGAACTGTGTTATGCCTGTGGTTCTCAGAGCATTGCCCGGGGACCGTGGGGACCCCACAGACATCAGCTCCTTCAGGGCATCTCTGAGGGTGTCCCTGGTCCTCCTGGATCCCAGTGTGGATTTTCTTAACGTTCTTCAATCCAAACAGCACAGCACCACCCTGTAACAGGCGGGTGAAGAAGCAGGCGTGGGGCGAGGCCGGCTGTCTTATTTGAGCCACGGGTTAAACACACTTGGAAAATATAATAAAACAACACTGTTCTCACAATTGTTTTTCTTTTGGGGCATTGAGAGGAGGGTAAAAATGCAAATTTGTAAAACAAATGTTATTTATACTACTACGTAATATTTTATTGTTATTGAATAAATGTAAAATTCTCCATTTTAATTTCTAATGGGGGAAATATTCAAAAGCTTCTGAGGTTCTTCAGTAATTTTTAAGAGTGTAACAGGTTCCTGAGTTCAAAAAGTGTAAGAAACACTGACTTATTCACATGTTCAGTATGGTCTTGCCTCCAGCTGAAAGTAAGCCCTGGTGGACTCTGATGGGTCCCTCTGAGACTCCTATCATGTAGGCAGCTGCTCAGCTGATACTGTACAAATGACCTGACATGGGACCAGGGCCCCTGGTGTGTGCAGATACTCACTTGTCGTAGGAATCCATCGCGATCACCCACTTGCACAGCCCTTCTGCAGCCGTGGAAGCATTGCGGATCTTTTCTGGGACAAAGTCGGGGTTGGGGATGTAGCTCTTCCTGATGATGTTCATATATGCCGGAGGGATGTTGTCCTTGTCATACTCGTGCAGCGACTGCAGGAACCGGATGTCCCCCAGCAGTCTCTTAGCTGGACCCCAGAAATCCTCGATCTTTTTCCCTGTGCCTGTTGGGTCAGGGATTTTGTCTGCTTTGATGCCTTTCAAGATGCAGATCGCTTCCATGACGAGTTTGACACCTGCCGGTGGGCTCTTCATGGACTTCACCACGGTGATATCCTTGAAATAACGACATTTCAATATGAAGAAGACACCTTGGCTTGTACACTAATGCCCATTTGTCCCTGTTTCCAAACTAGGCCTTAAGATAGAGACACTCACCGTACTGGGGAGAGACAGTGGCAATGGTAAAATTACTGTACGTCCAAAATGGTGACAAGCTTATCCCACAGGAAACACTAGAATAAAAGACTAATAGGACGACGCCCTATCTGAGATACTTATGACACAAGGTCCACTTCAGAAACAGAGACAGATGTGGACGTCACAAGGTAGAGTTTACAACTTCTCAAAGACTATAAAAGTAATAGCTACCCAGCACAAACATTAGGAAGACATAGAGAATTAGATACAAAATGGTGCTTCACAATCCTCCTGAAAGTCTCCTATAGTCCTGCTATATAGTTAACATACACATTTTTGTTTATATTCTCCTGTATCTTCTTCTATGTATCTTATATAGACATATGCTGTTTTAAAACCTGCTTTATTTAAATAGCAGTATATAGTGGACAATCTTCCAGGCTAGTACACATGGATAGCATCATTTTTAATGTCTTCATGGCATTCCAGTAGAATGACATCCACCATATTAAGGCCTTTTCTATGTTCTTTTACTCTACTTTTGTTATGTGGGGCTGGGGATATAGCTCAGTGGAATAAGCACTTGCCTAGCAAGCGCAGGGTCCTGAGTTTGATCCCCAGTACCGCAAAAAAAACCCAAAAAACAAAAAACAAAAAAAACCCTCTACTTTTGTTATTACAATTTTTATCTGTTTTGTATTTTTATTTTTTATTTTGAGACAGGGTCTTACTATGTAGTTCAGGATGTCCTTGAACTCACTTTGTAGCCCAGGTGGGGCTTGAACTTGTTGCAATTCTCCTGCTTCAGCCTCTCGAGTGCTGGAATTACAGGTGTGTACCACCACACCCAGCACAATCATCATGTTGAACTAAAGACTTTATATTTTTTTATTTTTAGGGCTTGGGACGCATATTGGCAAAGTGGCTTTCAGGAAATATGTGAGGCTGCCTGCTGTCATACCCTTCTATCCCAATCAAAGGTTCAGTCAAGATTCCTAAAGAAATCTACCTTTACTTTTCTATGATGAAATATTCCCTTTTTGCATCTTATTTTATGCATCAGCAAAACCAGGGATAAACATTAGTAGAATATTTCAGTCAATATATGGTGAGACGAACCCTAATCACAAAGCATCTCAACATGAAAAGCCTCACCTGGGATCAGACCTAGCTCTGTGGGTCTTGGGCCTCTGCGCAGTTCAATAATGAGAGTTGGTGAACAAACTTTCACTTCTGTGGCAGGCTGCACTGCGGGCAGCTTTCCTCCTGTTCGAAAGTGTCTTAGTTCCCTGTGTCTGGGAGCTCGGGGACCCGTCACCACTTTCAACACATTCTCAACTTCCCCACATCTTGGGGACAGGCGGGGCGGCTGGCAGTGCCCAGATGCCCGGCTCTCACCTGCGCGGTCAGGGTGTCCAGGGCGGACAGCGCCGACTCCAGGATGGGCAGCGCTCCAGCCAGGTCTGCGTCACACTCGTCCTTGATGGCCTTGGCTGCCATGGCCTGATCGTTGGCCACAATTTCGTCAGCTTTCACCACTTTTTCTGTTTTGGTGACTTCGATGGACTCCTTCTCGATGATCACCATCATCTCGTCCACCTCCTTGCTGGCCACCCGTAACTGGGGCTGCAGGGCCTCCAGCTCCGTCTGCATTGTGGCCACCTGCGAGGACGCGGAGTCCAGCTTGTCCAAGCCCACCTCATACCGCGTTTTCATTTTCATCACCTCGCTGGAAGCAGAAAGGTCAGATGAGGCCATGAGGAGCTGACCCTGCAACAGAGCTCAGGCAACCTTGCGCCTTGCGGGCTGTCTTGGGATGTAATTAAAGGTACACATGATTTTCCACGTTACTAGTTTGTCAAAAAACAGGAACTCTGCGACACCGGACTGTGCACAGCTGGAGCAGACAGACAGTCTGTCTTACTGTTTTGGGGTCTGCACTATCTAAATGTCTGAATTCAAAGGGGTAAAAACACCAGATGCCAGGCAAGGCGTCTTCTACACCAAAGTCATTCGCATGTCTCTAAAATTAATCATCTTGTAAGCTGATTCTAAAACACTGTTTCTCCTTAAAACTGTTTTTTATAATGAGTATTTTTAAATAGACTTCCATGTTTCACTATTTTAAATACATTGTTTGGATTGCTGCCTGAGGTGAAACTGCTTTTAAGATGTATTTTTCTGCCTAAAAATAGGAATTTTTTTATTAAAACAAAAGGGACAGATATGACAGATAACAAAGCTCAACACTTTTTGGTGCAGAGTGAGTATATAGTAACGATAACTGATGAGAAAGAATTTCTTGTTTTTACGGACTTTGAACCTAACTTTCTCAATGAACTGTCTTATCTGCATTTATCCATGTTCTCTCCTTAAAGAGAAAATGGCCCTTCCTTCGTATGTTTGCTTCATTTTAGAATTCTGGATGCCTCACAGTGTTTCAGGGTAAAAGAGACATTTTAGGAATCCTCTGCAGGCCACAGGGTGGAGCAGGAAGCCACCCTAGGCTGGAAAAGATAACCGGAAGGACAGCGAAACGTCTGTCACCAGGAGCGGGAAAGGCAGAAGGGAGGCATGGTGCACTTGTGTCACATGTTCCACTATCTGAGCAAAAGTCCTGACAGAAACGGAGCTGAGGGGCTCGATGTCCACTGTTCGCTCATATGTGGGTTTGGACTCAGGTGCTGTTTCCGGCAGCCAGCCCAGGAAAAGTCTCAGTCCTGCCAGGACAGCAGCAACACCAAGCTCGCCCACAGCCACCGGCTCCTGGTTGGTGATCTGATGACCCACTGTCAGTGACACCTGGCAGAGGAGATCTAACACGTTAGCCACTAAGGGAAGAGTGACCACAGGGCAGGAATCCCAGTTAAGATAAAGGGGAATTTGAGAAAAATAAATGTTTTAATTTGAAAAGAAAAAACCTGAAAGATAAAATTCTCAAAACAAACAAGAGCATCTGGAAATGTCTAGAAAATCAGGGTGTGCTCGACCTTGTAAGTTTGGAGCTCGTGATTATGATCTGGCTTGTAGTGAGGAGCACTGTAAACATTGTGAGCACAACATCAAAGCCCTGGCCAGAAGTGATAGCCAAAATTTAACCAGAATCTCTAAGAATTTCAATCCTCTTGGAGAGGAAAATGAGGAAAAAAGAACAAAAGAAAGAGAAAAGTCATCAAGTAAAAGAACATCAGATCTACACAGAAAAGTGATTACCCTGAGAGCCAAGGAAATAATAAAATCCAGGCAAGTCATGTAGCAGCGTTTGGGGGGAGTTTCAGATTTCATTGAGCAGTTGGAAAAGTTACTGAGGGGATGACTGACGGGTGTGCACGAGGTGAACACGACAGTCCAACTTGGGGGGCAGTGGCCACTGTGGGTGTGGGTGGAGAATGTCCTTCAGTATGAGAAGAATGCTTCAAAATGCTTGAAACAGCGAGCTGGCCACCAGGGCATTTAGAAGCAAGTATAGCAACACAGTATTACATGATACAAAGAAATTAATAGTAATAGCATTTTTGTAAGGAACCTATATCCAGTTGGTGTTTTAAGTGCTTAAATGAATTTGAAATTCCAGTATAAATATTGTATATTTGAGTCATGTAAGATGTGTTTTTAGTTTAAAGGAAAACCTCATCAATTTTATAGAAAATGTTAAAACATTTGAAAGAATTTAAGGCTCACATTACGATTAACTTTGACTTACTAGACATAAACTATTTAAGTACCTAGGAAAGTTTGATTTGTTAAATCAGAACTTAACAGAGAAAGAAAAATATGTGAAAAGTACAAATGCAGTCCAAAAATATGTTTAATTTTTGAATAAGACCAAATATTACTCAAAGATCCCCTTAAGAGACCACTAACATTTTCTAAATTTTTAACTTTGGAGCTTAATGTAAGCTTAAAAATTTTATACCATATATACTAAGTATTAATTTTTAGACCCAAAGAAACTTTTGAAAACTTCTTTGAAATCTCCCATTGATACTTTCTTTTTCCTTGAGGCAGGGCCTAACTAAACTGCCCAGGCTGGCACTAAAGTTGCCTCTGCCTTGGATTCCAGGTGGGTACCAAGACTCTCTAGAACTCCTAAGTCTCTGCATGTTTCACATGGATAGTTCCACAAGGGAGTGTATTACAGAAGGAGAATTAGTCGTGTATTGCAAATGGCTGTCTCTCATGTCTCAGTTGTTTGGAACCCAAAGATAAGGCTTACGTATTATCTAACTGCTGATCCAGAGAGACCCCTCTGTCATGATGTCTACTCAGTATCATTGTCAAAGAATCCTGGGGTCTTACCTGGTGGGCACACAGTTACGTATTTATAATGTGTTAGACAGTGCATCCACATGTAGGCTAAGACCTGCTTCCTACCTGCAAAATATTTATGGATGAAGTCATTCAAAATATTTGGACGCAAATACTTCAACCACTGTCACTTATGTAGAACTATGAGGCTTCACCTTTACCTTCTTTTCTTCTCTAACAGCAGCTTGAAGGTGGAGATTAACTCGAGATATGAGGTGGGAGTCACGTAATTGTATCTCTGGAGTTCATTATAGAAGGACGTGGATAAATTGATAGTGGAAGTGTGGAAGCTCTTACACATGTCAATACAGCCATTCCGTATCTCCACTGACATTTCAATGTCTTCCAAGAAGCGGGAGGCAACTGCCTGTAATGCATCTTCAGGCCATGACTGAAGTGGAGAAAAATGCTTTAGTGCTTTATCAAGCTTACTCATGCGCACACTTGGGGCTGGACATCAGTAAAGTGACTGTTCATGGTTTGCCCTGGGGTTAGGGAAATGGGTTAGGAATACTGCAGGTGCAAGGGAGAATACAGGAACCAAATGTACAGAATGTCTTTTTCTATGCACATTTTTTTTGAGATAAGGTCTCGATATGCAGTTCAGACTGGCCTTGAGCTTACTCTGTAGCCCAGGCTGGTCTTGAACTCGCAACGATCCTTCTGCCTCAGCCTCCCAAGTGTTGGGATTACAGGTATGTGCCACCACACCTGGCTTCTTTGTGCATTTCACTGGTATTATCTCAATTCTCCCAACAATTCTTGGAGTAAATACTAGCTTTTCCTCCTAAATGTTAGAATCATATAAACGACTGTCTTCTTGATTTCTCTGGAGAGTTTGTGGACATCTTAAACTCAGTAAGCCTGAAACATGATTCCTGCTTCTTCCACCATAGGTACAGTCTCCCCAACTTGGAAAATGCCCCATATTCACCAGCAAACAGGATCTGTCCTCCATCTCTCTATTCCTCTGCAGCCCTGTATTCCTTTACAAACAAGTTGTGCCATCAGCCCTAAAACAGCTTCCAGGTCCTTTCCCAAGCTTCTGTAATTACCACAACCACCCCAATTCAAGGCTCTTATCTTCCTGGGAAAGCCCAGGAGGACCTGGCATGTTTCACTCTCTACACAGCTGCAAGGGAACTGTTTTCAGTCATAAGTCAGCTTGCAGAACACACCCAGCCCACCAGCCTGTGAAGTCCTCCAGCCTATGTAGGATAAAATCCAAACCAGCTTGCGAAGTTTTACCTATACTGACCCAGCCTGTCTACCTGGCCTCAGTTGTACCATTCCTCAGCTGCCCTGCTCCGTCTCCTTGTTACTGGTACCTTTTTCCTTCAAGTTTGCTCCTAACGCTCACCTGTTCAGAAAGCCTTTCCTCCCTCTATGCTACCTGATAGAGTGGAATTATTTTTTGCTAATTTGAAAATAAGCTCAAGGAGAGCACAGGACTTGTTCATTCTATTTGGCTTTTCTTCTCTAACTTTTAACAGTAAGAGTTGCTACACAGCAAGAAAGAGTTCAAGAAATAGGTTTTACATGAAATACTTTGACCAGAATGTGAAGGTTTTGAGAGGCTACCCAAGTTTTTCAAGGTTCTAAATGCTTCTGTGTTAAATCCCACTCACAGGATCTTGGCCCCAGCCCACAAAGTTCTGCCTATAATGTGGAGGATGACTTGTAATACATTGTCAAAGCCAGATGGAGAACTAAACTATTTTGCAGTGAACTTGTTAGTCTCCTTTGCTATTCTTCTCTGCCACTCCCAATATCCCTTTTCTTTCTGTCTGCTCAAGTTGGTGTATTCTGGTGCAGGCCTTTACTAAAAGAACGTTCCTCCGGCTCTTTGAGTTTTGTTAGGTTTGGCTACTAGAGACTGGAGAGTGGGAGAAGAAGCAAGTGGAGGTAGAGCAGCTGGGCTCTAGGTTTCTGGTGTCAGTTGGGCAGTCCTCTTCCCATAGCCCCGAGCTCCCTCTGAGATCCAGTAACACTCTTTCCTCCTGCTGCTGTTTTATACCCAGCTGTAGTAACAACCTCCTGCTGCTGTGTAGCCCTTCCTGAGTCCCCAGCATTCCTTCTTGGTTGCCTTAACATAGCCTAACTTTTCTCAGTTGAGTTTTCAAACACATTCTGCTATCTTTCAGGACCCTGCTTGATATACACAGTTTTAAAACTTTCTACAGTATAGCTGCATTTGTGACTACATGTGCTCAAATATTTTTATGTTATATGATCTTTATGACTACAGTTACACACAATGCACAATGATGGATCTGAAAAGTAAGTCAAACTACATTTTGCGGGGAGTCTATAACATGAGTGCAATGATAATAGAGTCTAAACATTTCTGGAGGTCTGTCTATAGTTTATATGGTAGTACCTGAAACCAGTCAATGGTACAGCAGTTGACAAGAGCAGGGAACTTCCTAAGACGAATCCGAAATGCATCTCCGATGGGACTCATTGCCAGCACTACGTGCAGCTGGTTGCGGCAGCGGTCAATAAACATGTTGAAAAGAGCTACGGGGCTTCCGTCCGTCTGTTTGGTTTTATCCCGCTGGCGATCTAACTGACGCATCTTTTCACAGATCTCTTGTTTCTCATCTAATGCAAAGAGATTTGGAACCTCCCCGGCATTCAGCAAGTTATTGACATCTTCTAGAAATGTCTCTTTTTTAATCTGAGTATCTGTAAAGAGGAAGACTCCCTGCATGTCTCCTTCGGCACATTTTCTTAAGATCACTTTCAAGTCTTCGCGCCACTCATTGCTCCCATAGCCCTTGGAGATTTCAACATGGAAAACAGAGTAATTACACATGTGGGCAGCCAACCGGGTGACAGACTGCCTTCCACTGCCCCCGACCCCAACCAGCAGAGCGTGGCTCCGGGGCTGCTTCAAGATGCGGGAGATTCTGCTGATGTGTTCTATGGCAAATCGGAATAAGACAAGGTTCATGGGTTTTTTGCTCATATTGTTGTATTCTTCCAGGTGAGCTTCCACGATCACCCGGAGATTATCCACGTTCACCACTTCCCTGTAGTTGGTATCTTCCCGCCTGGGATCGTGGAAATCACAGAACATTAAGCTTCTTAAATCGTCTTCTTGTACCACGCCATCATTATCAAAATCCAAACTTTTAAAAAGCTCATGGAAATTTTCGTACATGTGGTGTTTCAAAATTTCTTGAATGTGATTGATAAGCCAACTTCTGTCTGCATTATCCAGAAGGCGATCATAGTACACTCTAAGGACCTGTATAGTTTTAAAAAGTATTTTAGGGGTGAATTCTTATTTTTGAATTTTTATTTCTAGAATAGCAGTTATAAAATAATGTAACACTGTCAGAAGATGTCTAAAGGTTTGTGAAAAGCATAGTCAAATAAAATCAAGACTGACTTGCAGTAATGTTTATCTTAAATATCAGTTTTAACCATATTGACTTGGAAACATTTAGTAGCTTGATCTCAGTGGTGCTTACAAGGGTTGTGAATGTGCAGAACCTCCTGGAATTGTATCCTTAACACTGTGCATCTCACATGAGGAAAAGGAGACAGGGTTAAGGAGCATGAATGCCCACAGGGACCAGGGGCACCCTGCTTTAGTTAGCAGGGGGCCCTGGGGCTACACTTCAGGAAGTACCTCAGATGGCCCCTCTGCAGGTATGCTGGCAACATTTGAGAAGCTCTGCCTTAGGTTCTTGAAGTGGGCGGAGGGGGGGGGGTGTTCTGAGCAGGATTAGTGGCAATGTGTCCTTTACTGTAATTTTTATTTCAACACTGGCACATATTTTGGTCACACCCTGTATGTTGAAGTTCTGAGCTTCAGTGTGACTGTATTTGGAGATGAGTAGGTGACTGTGGGTAAACGACATCGTAAGGCTGGGCCCTGTATGCTAGGACTAGTATCACCAGCATGCTCTCTCCTTGGCCTGCCTTTCCTCTCTCCCTCTCACAAACACTGATGCCACCTTGATTTTGGACTTTCAGCATCCAGAATAGTGAGAAAATTAATTTCTGCAGTTAGGTCCTGGGCCTCAGCATTTTGTCACGGCCTTCCAAGTAGACAAATCTTCATATGATATAAGCAATGCAGGTTTTTGCCAGCAGGATGTTGGATCCTGACTCAGCACCACGATTTGGGGCCAATCGCTCAAACTATCTGCATCGGCTCCTTCACCTACAAAGTGGCAGTGATATTATCTGCTTTGCAGATCTCACAGATTTGTGCCAAAAGTGCCAACATGTGTGAAAACAAATGCTTTAGAACCAAAATGTGTAATTATTATAAACTACCTTGGAGTCAGGGTAACAAAAGTGTTGGAGAACCATGGTTTTAGTTGTCAAATCAATGATTTAATAGTACCATCCCTTTTTCTAATAACAGTGGCTTCATGGGCAAATGGTGTGATTTAAACCTCTCCCAAGCCTCAACCAGTTCAAAAGCTATTTATTCATGGAACAATCTAGTTGTCCAACATATGCCAGCAGCCACTCCTTTGGACTGAAGTACCAAAAACTTCAGACGATACTCCCATGTGAGAAGGGAATGAAATTACACCAAGCCCACATATCAGGGTCATCACTTCCCCATGAATCTAGTGTGTCACTGTCTTGAGGGAAGGCAGCAAGAAAGTAAGGCAGAGCTTCCCAGAGACTGTCAGCATACCTGCAGAGGGGCCGTCTTCCTCGCCCCTCTCTTAGGTTTTTATAACTTGTGTGTCTCTATTCTGAAGGCAACTTAGATATACTTTATGTAGTTTCTCTGCTCTCAAAGTATGAATTCTCTAAGTGATTTGCTCTGAACTTTTTTTCTTATTTTAATCTTGTAGTAGTACAAATAAATAATGTAAATTAATGCATTTGCTTCTTCTAAAAATATTTTCTTAAACTATTCTACTTCAAAAACCTTTTTTTTTTTACTGGTACATGTTTATAACACATAATGATTACATTTGTAGGTATCAGTCTGTGAACATGACATTTCTTAATTCATTTTTTCTTTAGATAGGAACATGTTATTCAGTTCAGGTTAGCTTTGAACTCACAGTAGTCCTCCTGCCTCAGTCTCCCAAGTGCTGGGATTACAGGCGTGTGTCACCACATCTGGCCTCTTGATTCATTTCTTATCACCTTCTCCTTCCCTTCCTCCCCTTCCTTACATCTCTCAGATCCCATATATATATTTTACAATTCCTCCAGGGGTTAAGTCACTTTAAAGAGTTTATTTTTGTCTTTTTGAGACAAGGTCTTGCTATGCAGTTCTGGCTGGCCTTGAACTCACTTTGTAGCCCCGGCTTGACTCAAACTTGCAGCAATCCTCCTGTCTCAGCCTCCAGGGTGCTGGGATTACAGGTGTGTGCCACCACACCTGCACTTTAAAGATTTATACATCAATAAAAATTTCTTTAAAATAAAAGGTGAGGCATTTGAAACATCATAAGATATCTTAGTACTAAATATTTAGCAGATTATCTTGATCACTAGCCTTCACAATACCGAATAGCTACATGCACTCCAACAAAATAAATTGCTAAATCTTTCTTTTCCCTTAGTTGTTGACATGGTACATGTTTGTTTCATGCATAATCATATTTCAATAATGGGGAAAGTTACCTCGTGAACCCAAAGGCGTTTCATCACTGCTTGGGTTTCTGCCATCTCTGGTCTCGACAGACAAACCCCCTGAATGACACGGGAGAAATCCCGGAGGTTGAACAAATAGTGAGACTTAGCGGGCGTAGGCAAGAGATTCTTCATGGCGTCTTTATACAGGGTCATCGTGCCATTTACAATTTGTTCGGTCAAACCTAGAAACTCATCTGGAAACTTATAACTTAAGAAAAAAATTAAATAAAAAAATTAGAAAGGCGGAATTATATCATATGAATGATACCTAGCATGACCAAACCGATGGCTGAATCAACCACACTGATGTTCAGACATCTCATTTCTTATTACAGTAGACCCTTTTGAAAGCTCCTCTCCACTCCCCATGGGAGGCTACGTCTGAAGGGGCCCCATGGGCTGGGCAGGATTGGCTGAGTGCACCTAAAACCACTTCTACATAGATGGAAGCACCAAACCAGGCACACGTCCCCGAACCCAAAGGAAGGGTCCACGAGACAAATGCTTCCCAGCTCCTCCACCCAACTGCCTACACGCAGACTTGATGAAGAACACTGGCAAAATGGGTGTTTTCAGAGAAAAAGAAAATAACATGACATCATATACCAGAAAAGGAGAAAGGGCAGCAAAACCGTGGGGCAGGACGTAAAGGGTGAAGGGCACGGTGCGGTGGAGCGACAAGGAGCGCATATCCATTGAGAAGATGCGCTGGGTTTGACGTCTAGCTTGCCAGGGAGCCGGCTAGGGGCTCCATCAGCGCCACGGCAGGGGTGGGGCTTTCCCAGGTGGGAAGAGCTCCGGAGTTATCTTGCTCAGAGTGGGCACAGGGCGCCCTGCTACTCTCTACAGTGCTCCTGGAGGACATCAGAGTCAGGTGTGAGCTTGGCATCGCCCTGCAGCATTAACTGCTCAGTTGCAAACATTCAACCCAGTAACTCAAAGATGGGCAGCAGAAGCTGCAAATGACTCTGCGGGCTCCTTCCCATCAGGAGGGGGAGGCGGGCGGAGCCGCGTGAGCCGTCCCTCTCCCTCCGCTAGGGACGCCCTTAAGGAATCCATCCCCCGAGAAACAGCACTCACACTAACATGGCTCCAAAGACTTCACCCCTCACTAGGAAAGAGCACACAGACCTTAAATGACTTACCAGATTTGTAAATGCCAGTTCAAGATCCTAGAGAAGATGGCAAACATAGATTTATCACTAAATTCATTGATTGTTACAATATTGAAATGTCTCATGTATCGAGGGGTTACTGGATTTCGGCCACCACCTGAATATTAAGAAAAAAAACCCTCATAATTATGTTATTAGAATGTACCAGCAATTGCTTTAACCTTTTGCAGCTTAAGGTAGTTTGAGAGATGGCAAGTTCATCGCACGCAAAGAGCTAAAAGCAACCAATTATCTGACAACAAAACCATTTTCTCCTCTAACTCAAAATATTGCTTTTCTACATGCATTACCTGAATGAGCTCAACTGACTGGAGGTAATCTCGGGTAAGGTTTATGTTGGTAAAGGAGATCCTACCACTCAGAAAGAACCCCTGCCCATGATCTCCGTGGCTTACAGCCCAAAGCAGTAAACACTGTTTCACAGTATCAGGCTGAAGCACCACACAGCATTACCCTGGCCCTGACGACCCTGCATAACCTTAGCGTTTTCCTGCATTACTGAAACTTACCCCAATGCTGGCAGATCACCTAGTTTTCCTTTACTGTTACTTGGAATTCATTTCCCCAACACCAGTTTATTTTCAAAATTGGGGGATTATCTCCTTTCATAAAATTGTTTTCAAATATAAGGCTTTAGGTAAGTGGGAAATAATTTAATGTATCATTTTAAAAGGCATCATCTTTCAAGTGTGTAAGGTTGGGGATGTAGCTCAGTGTAGCTCAGCACATGCTTTACATGTACAAGGCCCTGGTTTGGTTTCTAGCACAAAAAATAAAATATAACATATAGACAAATTGCATTTGCTTTTTAAAGGAGATTCTATCATGAAAACCGTTCATAAAAGAGTGGTTTGAAAATGTGTAATATCTTTAGTACGTATTTTGTACAGTGATCCAGATTCATGCTCAGTGTTTAAAGGCAGGTAACTGTATTTTGCTTTTTTTTTTTTTTTTTTTTTTGCGGTACTGGGGATTGAACTCAGGACCCTGCGCTTGCTAGGCAAGCACTTATTCCACTGAGCTATATCCCCAGCCCCTGTATTTTGCTTATACCACTGAATTACACCATCTTGTTTCTGAAACATGCAGAATATATGGCCCCCTCTGCCTGTACCTCAGAGTCATGGGCCCTACACACCAAAATAGCCCAGACATCTGTGCATTTGTGAGCTGGGATCCAGCGCTGATTCACCTTGGCAGGTGACAGGGCAGTGAAAGGGCTGGGGACAGGAAGGGGAGAGGTCATCTTCCCCAGGTCTATCTCCACCCCCTCCTCCTTGAGGATATTCACAAATAGCGGTGCTTCTAGAAAATGGGTCCTTAGGGGAGACACCCATGGATTTGGCCTACTTCTGTCCAGTGTCCAAGCCGGCAGGGAGAAGTGGGCACATGAGTACCTGTGATTGGCTTGGGGCAGAGCTCCTGGGACCTTGTAGTCATTTAGCCTTTTACTTAGAAGAGGGGAAAAAAAAGCCCAAAATGGACCAGGGAGAATGTGAGGACAATTACTGACTGGGGGCAAGCAGTCTGTGTGAAAGGTCAGCTGAAGGTCAGGGTTTGGGGACAGATACCAGAGAGACCCCCTGCAGCGGTACATTCAGAGAGGAAAAATGTGAAAGTAGAAGACACATTTGAACTTAAAACCAAGGTGTGCTACTCAGACTTAAGGCCCATCTTTTTACTTGTACAGTTCCATACATCTCATTTATAGGGCCTCAGTATCTTTTTTGTACAGTACACCTTGTTCACACAGTACAGTGATTTTTGCTAATTATACCGTACTGTATTGTAGATTTACTTTCTGTTACACATTACATTACTACATGTAAGAGTGATGTAAACAGAGGCCAAGTCACCGTGTTGGGGTTTCTTTGACCATGCCTTTGTCCTGAATCTTGTAATGTACACACCGTATACAATTGCTCTTTTAGCTACCAGTCCACTTAACAACCTGGCCACAGATGCCTACTCAGTTATTAAATGAGGAATAGCTGTACAGGCTTGAGGTCAGGAAGAAAACAGCTAAAGAGCTCTACTTCCTTGAATCAAGCCGTTTTAGACACATCAGCAGAAAGATTTTTATCTCCCTAAAGAGTCTTCTGAATTTACATATTTCTCATTAAAGAAGGTAAAGTGTCTTAAAGTTCTTTTTGCCGTTTCACATGTAGAGTGCCTTAGCAGCCAGTCCAAATGCAGTGATGGACACACATGGGACTTAATGGGCACAGGGAGGGGCGGGTGTCTCTGAAGCCAGGTTATTCTACTCAGTTGAAGCTTTAAACAGAAGGAAATGAGCTGCCCTGAGGAGATGCACCTGGGTTCTGGAATGCAGGCATGGGAAAGAGCAGGCAGGTTACATCCCAGAAGGCAAGACAGCAAAGGGTTTGGAAGGGTTGGTCAGTGAATGACCCAACCAGGGCCACCCACTTCACACAGGCAGCTACTGTGGTGCATGAGGTTGGCATGGACAAATATCAAAAGTACACACAACACATTGCGATTCAGTGTCCAGGGAGGTTTCTCTCTTCCCGATTAGGTCTTCAGATACAGCCAGAGTGATCTTCCATCTTAAAAGTCACCAACCTAAGACACATACCTGGAGGGCCCATAGCACACATGATCTGAATGTCCACCAGTTTAATCATGGAGCAGTCTTTGAGGTCATACCAGTTCCAGTGATCTAACCACTGCCTAAGTAACTCAATGGGAGGCTGAGCCCCATAGACCTCCCGAGCAGGCATATTCACGTCATCCACAAAGACAACCTGGGAACAAAAAGGAAAGAGGTACTGGACAATATTCACACATCAACACAGAGTCTCAGGTTATAAATGATGGTAAGTCAAACTATCACTGTTTTCTTCCACTAAAGTACATACATGGGAAGTGATCGTCTATTTTCCAGGCAAGAATAATATATTTAGTTTTCATGGAATTGGGAGATAGTTTTCCTGTTTCTTGTTCCTCTGGGAATAGGAAAACATCATTATAATCTTTCTAGGTTAATAGTTTAGGACTTTTTAACCCTTTCATGGGTATTCTCAATATCCTGTATCATTATTCCTTGCACAATACTGAAATTCATTAAAAAGGTGTTTGTAGATGACTGTACCGTTTGAGGTGTGAGGGTAAAGGTGAGAATTGTGTACTTCACAGAGCAACAGAGATCAGGTCAGCTGATAGCTGAGTTGAAAGGTCTAGAAAAGCAACCAGTAAAGACACTGTTGGGAAATAAGCTAGCAAAAAAATCAGAAGGGTAGACAATATTCCAAAGGAATACTCTACTTTTAGTTCAATGAGCAACAGCTGGTTTTTAATGTCAAGGTTTCTAGTCCAAGCTGGGTGCAGGGGTACACATGCATAATTCTAGCTACTTTGGAGGCTAAGGCAGCAGTATTGCAAGTCTGAGGTCAGCTGGACAAGACAGCAAGACTATGTTTCCAAACACATGTCTGGTACACATGTAATAATTGTTATGGTGTAGGTCTACAATGTCCCTCCAAACTCCCATGTTTTCAGAGATGGGATCCCGGAAAATGATTTGATCAGTGTTGCTATACTCACCTGTGGATTACTCTGCTGGTGAGTTCATAGTTGAGTGTACTATGAAGAGGCTGGGCCTCGTCAGGAGAGGTGCATCCGTGGGACATGACCTGAAGGGTGTGTTCGGGCCCCCACCTCCTCCCTTCTCCTCTGCTTCCTGGCTGCCATGGGCCAAGCAACTTTCCTCTGCCAGGTCCTTCTGCCATGTTTCTGTCTTGGAGCCAGCTGACCATGGACTGAACCCACTGAACCAGGTGCCAAATGACTCTCTCCTTTAAGCTTTGAGTGTTGGGTATTTTGTCCCAGTGATGAGAACTTAAATATACAACCAGTTGCAGCAAATCTTTAAATCAAAATTTGTGATGAGCAAAACAAAAAAATCTGCCCTCAGTGTATCTGGTTTCCTTGTCCTGAGGATAGCAATATACAGGAGTAGGACCAATATTTTATTATGAATATAGAAGAAGAAAACTGTTACCATTATCTTGCCCAAAGGAGGACCAAAAACTCCCTTTCTTCTTTTGTCTAGTTTTGACATAATAATATTCTGTGTTTGAGCTGCTGTAGTTTGTGCTGAGAAGTTGATGATCAGAGGTTTGTAGATTTCCTTATGGAGGTGATTTAAAAGAAAATTCTACATAGGAGGAAACAATAAGCCAGAGTTGAAATTGTTTTTCACATTTCAGAATAAATAGCAAGCATCACTGTTGACAGACTCAAATTTAACTGTTCACATCACAGCAACGCAAAGAGAGGTAGAATCTAAGGTGTGTCTTTGCACTTAAATACCAAATTATCTTTCTGTAAGTCAAAAGACTTAAATTATATAATTGAATTTTCAAAATGGCATTCAGTGAAAACACCATTGCAGTCATCCATATCTAAGAGGTGTGCCAGGGAGAGGCTATATCAGAATTTCCCAATGAGCCTTTCAAAATATTCTTGCTTTTCCTCACCTTACCTTGTCTCTCTCTCCCTCAAGAGTTCCCATGAGGGCATATTCTTTCCCTAATTAAAGGCCAATTTGTGAGAAAATCTTGAGTAAATCACATGTTCTTAATGAGTACAACCACCATGTACATATATGGATAAAAGAAAGAGCAAAGGTGGAGTATTTTTTACCTGTTCCAAACTTTATGCACATTAATTGCTTCCAGAATTCAACTTTATTGTTTATAAGATACTGTGTTATTATTAACCCAAAATACTAGGTGGTAAAATAGCTCAAGCAATTCCCCTTTCATAACACCATTATGCACTGAACATTATCATAATTAAGCAAGTGAAAAGTCTGAAAGCAAACTTGGAAATATTAACTTATTTATAAAGGTGGCACAGTTTTAAAAAGGAACCATGGTGTTGCCATTAATAACTGCACGCGGTACCCATGTCAGGAGTCCTGGGAGGCAGAATAAACAGAACCAGGAAGGAGGGTCAGGTGCTGCCCAGAGGCTGGGAAATGAGGGGCACCTTTCAGGCTTTCCACCAGCTCAGTGAGAGCTGTGTTGAAAAATCTATTTTCTTTTACATAGAATGAGCCCACTGTGAAATGGATGCTGTTTAAATCCTTTCAGGAGTTTTGTTCATATCTACAAGTACAAAAAGCAGGAATGGCAAAGTGTAAAATATAGAAATATATTTTCATAATTTTATGATTTAAATACCTATTTTCGTGACTGCCAAATTCAAATCAAGCAAGAGATTATTTCAGGAGGAAAATTCTTTGAAAACAAGTGAACCTATCCTTTTTTCAAAAATAATAAACTATTTGAAGCAGCTACTATAATGAAAAAATATGATATGTCTGGGGTTCACACAAGGTTTTTGTATTATTGGCTTAGGACTATTTCTAAAATATGATTTCACTTTGCATGTAGATGTTATAGACTGTAAACATTTTATTATAAAGCAAGTCAAATGGCGTGTAACCAATACACTGGATGGATGGATGGATAGATGGGTGGGTGGGTGGATGGTTGGATAGATGTTTGGATGGATGGATGGATGGTTGGATAGATGGTTGGGTAGATGGATGGATGGATGGATGGATGGATAAACAAAACAAGAATGAAAATGAGTCTTCAGTACCTGCATAAGTGTTGGCATAGAAAGTTTGGCAGTGTGTATTGAGACCATTCAAAATCAGAACTAAATCTAACTATAACATAAATGGTTATAAAGCAAATCTCAATGTAATTAATATTTTAAAACCAATAAGAGCTGAAACATAAAATTAAAAATAATTAGCAATAAAAAATGAGATTGATGGTAAAGAGAATGGGGGATGCGGTTGCAATATTATACCCTTCCATATTTAAGTAGACAGCAAAGTAGGCCACAGGGTAAATACTGTCATTCACACTATTAATAATTTTAAAACTGAATTTATAGAAAAATTACAGACCTGAGAAAAACTCTTCAGTGTTTTAAAGTAGATTTAAACAATGCTAATAGAATTTTAAATAATTTTCACAGCATCATAAATCAACAGGAAGAAAATGAAGACATCATATGAATAGATTAAAGGAACATTAAAAATTAACAAACATAAATACAGAAGTCAGACTCTTCATGATGATTTACCTAAGATAATCTGCACAGAAGGACACAGATTAAAACACACAAGTACAAAATACATGGTGTGGATATGTTGTATCCTTAAAGTACAAAGTATAGCCAGAAATAGACCATATAAATGAAAACCAGAAGAAAGTACAAATAATAAAACAGAACAAGTAATACACTATCATTCTGCATACTGATTGTGTCACGTATGTTATATGACCATTATCAAGTATTTTCCTAAAGTCAAAAGTTGACAAAATTTGATTTAAAGATGTATAAAGAAGTACATTTTTACCTCTTACTATGATGCCTTAAAATTATATAAATAGCATGTTTTCATAAGCTACCATCAGGTGAACCTTATCATCTAGTTTAAATGAATTATCAGTATCTCTTATACTTATGCCACAGATAAAATTCCACGTGGTCCACTGAAAAAAACTGAATTTTTGGATGTTAACATGCAACACTCTGAAAATTAAGTGCATGCCTATACAAAGTACTCATTCACTTAAGTGACCAATTTATATGCATTAATTAAAATTATTGTATGAAAACTATGTGGTTATGTGAAAGGGAAAATACTCAAATGCTAACAGAGCTGATATTTAAATGAGAAACAAGATGAATACTAAGTATTTTATTTTGTGACAGTTATTTTAGTAAACCCATAGACAACATAAATTCCAGGACACTGTACACTTGTCCCCATCACAAGATTTTTAACCTCTTTAACATATTTGTTCTCAGCCATGTCTTTAGTAGATTTCTCTGTTTTAAAGAGTCACTTTCGTTCGCTGCATTTTTATGTAATCTCTAGAGTGCTACTTATTTTTCATTGTTTATTTAAAATACACGTATACCTAGACATGCAATAATTTGATGAGAAAACCACTTTAAATATTAAAATCCCTGTTTTGTCACTTGAATAAGGGAAAATGTAAGTACATACATTTAGCATCTTATATGAATAATTTCTTCATACAATTACTTTATGAAAATGAAACTTATGTGGCACTGACTCAATGTAATATTTTATTTCACTGAAGAAGAGACTTTTGGCCTCAGCCTCACAGCTGTTTAGTCACAACCCAACTGAGCCTTCGTCAACTGCGACATCGAAATGTCCCTTAAGGACTCCTGACATCAGCATAATTTTGCTGAACAACTTAACACTTACTGAAAAAAAATCAGTATTTTAAATTCTAGAAATCTAGGAATTGCTCCTAAATAAATAAAAAGGGATGAAAACAAAAATTTAACTACAAAATTTCATTGTAATCTTATATTCAAAGCAGAACACCAGAAAAGCTAGGCACATAAATTCATAAACAATGATATTCTTACCATCATCTTGTAAAATAATAATAAAATAAGAAAATATTTACAATATATAATGAAGTACAAAAATACTTAAAATATAAGTACAGGAAAAGGCAAATTACAAATTAAGTTACCAATTTTGTGGAAAGTAATGTTTTTATGTCTGGGTGTTTTCTTGCTTGGCTGAATTTGATAGTAACACCAAGCACTGAAGCTGTACTTTCCTCTAAGGAAGGTCTTTAATCATGTCAAGTCTCCTTTCTAGCTAGATACCATGGATAAATGTGCTTTCCACACATTGTCAATCTCTTTTGAGATTGATTAGAGATACAGGCCATGCCACACATGGTGGCACACACCTATAATACCAGCACTTGGGAGGCTGAGGCAGGAGAATCACCATGAGTTCAAGGCCAGGCTAGGCTACATAGTGAATTCAAGGCCAGCCTGAACTACATAGCAAGACTCTGTCTCAAAAAATAGGATAGGATAGGATAGGATAGGATAGGATAGGATAGGATAGGATAGGATAGGATAGGAAGGATAGGAAAGGATACGAAAGGATAGGAAAGGATAGGGGAGGGAAGGGGAGGGGAGGGGAGGGAAGGGAAGGGAAGGAAAGGGAAAAAGGAAAGGAAAACACAGGCCAAGTCAACACCTTGGCTTAACTCCCAGAGAGTACTTCTCCCCTCTCTGCTTGCCTGGGTCTTCCCTGGTATGTCCAAGCACTTAGTGGTGAAAGTGTCATTTCATTACGTTTTAATTGAGATTATTCAACAAAGGAATGGTACCAGGACAATTATGTAACCATATAGCTAAAGATATTATGGAAGTATTAAATAATTAAAATTTAAAATAAAATCAATAAGGAACTGGGACAAGTACCATCATAAATTGGGGGATGTGGTTGGCCTGGGAAGTCAGGAAGGAGACGGGTGATGATGGCCTCCCCTCCCCCCAGGCTGGACAGTGCCACTGATGCCCGGGACTCGCTGAGTTAGTGCAGAGGCATCTCTACCACCAACAGGTATGGCTCCAGAGATCACTGAGAAAAACCAGTCTCCCACCCACACAGTGGTCCTCTTGATATAAAATAACTTAGAAAGTTAAATATCAAATGCAGTGAACTAAAACACACTTTTTCAGGGATATAATTTTCACCTTCAACAAGCTATTCTTATCAAAATAAAGAAACAAATGAGACAGCCAGTGATTTATGATATCAGATTGCTCTGTCACCTGACAGTGGCTGCCCAGGATGCCAAAGGCAACACAGGACAGATGTCAAATGGGATAATATCTCTAATCAATTTTCTAAAATAAGTAGACAATTACCCCCAAAATCTCTGTGGTTCAAACAAAACACTTGAGTATTTCTTAAAAATTATCTAAGTCTACTAGTTAAAAAATGGGATCCCTAGGAATAATATCACAGACGTTGTATGTGCAGATTTCTGTAACACTCACAGTGATGTAAGAACTCTTTCCAGTTCCTGTTGGTCCTACAAATATCAAAGGCTTTTGATGCGTAGTCAACAAATTCATCAACACAGAATATCGAACCGTGTCCAAGGTCGGAACAATGATTTCATTAAACAGCACATCTTTAGGAATTGGAGGAGCATCTTCCAATTTCTTTATCCATGGTTCCCACCTTCCTACTCCCTGTTCGGAGTGAACAGCCCCAAAGTGAAAGTTATAACATATTCTGCATTTTCCCGTAGAAAAGATCAAGCCCCACCCATCCTTATATTTATACATTTTGTTTTATAAAACATTTACAGTTTGAAAGTTAAATTTTATGGGTGAATTAGGAAAGATCTTTGCTCTTGGAAAAATAAAAACAGAGTGACAATAAATACTGCTCTATTTTGATGTCATGAAACTACTGCTTATGCTAACCCAGTGATAAATTATTGTCTACAAATATGGTAACAGCATTGAAAACTTTGACTAATCAGTGGATTCAAGAATAAAGAATTTTATTTAGTCCATGTTAACAAATAAAGAATTTTCTCCATAGAAGATCAACTGCATATTGCTTGACTTCTGTAATGATATTTATAACATCAGCTTACCATTTCAGGCAAGATTTCTTTTTATAAAAATTATAATTGAAATAGAAACACAATGTACTTAACTATAAGTATATATCTCAACAGTATTAACTACATTTACACTGCATGTTACAAATCTATATAATGGCAGGATTTCCTACTTTTGTGATTATTGTGAGTTAATGCACCACTATATTTTTGCATGCAATTAGCTTGTGAATGAAAAATCTTAATTTTCTTGGACAGTGGTAAAAAATATGTTAATTTTCTTCCTAGAAAAATACCACTCTCCTGTCCATTCATGATATAGTGTAAAATCTAAACTTTACTCGTAAAGCACTTTAGAGTTCAGACTCGGCCTTCCCTTACTTCATCCTACTCCAAACCATCCTGGAAACGCCCCCACAAGTCCCACACACACCCAGCACAGGTGCCAGACCTGTTAACACTCCCTTGGCCCACAATGCACACGACTGTCACCTGCAGAGGACAGAAACTCACTGAGGGCAGAACTACCCTTTGCTCACCTCATGTCTCCTGGAACACAGTTGTGTGTATAGAAGGAATATGTTTTAGGGAGTGGAATTAACCTCTGTGAAAAGTGTACTGAGAATTCTAGACCTGATGGAGAAAATTACACCTTTCCATATTCTTGATAATCTTTTCAAATGAGTATCTCATTCCACCAGGAAGGAGGAGGGACTAAGAACTAGAAAACCTGAACTGTACGGTCACCGAGAGGTTGTGGGACTCCAGGAAACCTCCTAGAGATCTCTGAACTCCAAGTCCCTTAATGGTAAAATCTACAAAATAACTCCGCCCTTCCTGTTTCTCTGAGGTATTGGAAAACAAAGTAAAATAACTGTGGAAAGTGTAATAAACTGTAAAGTGCTCTGATAAAGCAGGGTACTGTTAGTAACTAAATAAAATTAGCAAAGATAAAGAGGTAATATTTGTGCTGGGCAGAGTGAAGAATCCCTTGTGCAGTGAGTGTGGTAATACATTTCAAGAGCCGTAAAATTCAAAAATCAATGTGGTAATGCCTTTTCTAAAACCATAACTTAATAATGAGATGTGTACACCATGACTTATGTCCAAGAATATTCACCAAGGGAGGCTTCACAGAATAAGGTCACTGAAGAGGAGGAAATGGAAAGGTGTTTTGTTTATTAAGTAAAAAAGGAAGATAAAAGTTGCCCATTGATGACATGGCATGATCCCAATTTTACTTAAATCTGTATGTCCTCCTGAACTTTGTCCTCAGGATAACGCTCATGGGAGTTGTCACAGAAAAACAAACCAACACCACCCAAGTTTTATTATCCAAACCGTTTGGAGAGTGTTAACATTTAACAAGCTCTGTCCAGACAGGACCTAGTACCAGTGGTGTTCTCACGGACACCTGGCTCTCTCTCCACAAGGAGCCCTTGAACACTGTGTGCGTGGTGTTGGTCAGACACCACAGATTGAAATTCTATTCAGTGAGTGCTACTGGCCCACCAGGTATTGTTATCACCACATTTAACCCCTGGGGAAAATGATGGCCAGGAAAACTGACCAGTCCAAGCCTGTGCAAAGAGCAACTGTACTAGGACTCACATTCCAGTGTGTCTGACTTCAAAGCCGTCACATCCATGCTGTCAAGGTACACAGAGAGGGAGGGGTGCCCCAGAGCCTTTGTGCTGGGTCTAGGAGGAGACTCCATTTGCTCCAGAACCCTTACCTCGGTGATAAACTGATAATCATAAATGGATCCTTTCTCAGGAAATGGGACAGTCAGGGCCTTGGAGGACACTTGTTCAGCTCCACTCTGTAATTTGAACCTATTTCGCGTTAGATCTGAAATCGGGCCTTCCATGAGTTCTCGGAGAATTTTGTTAAATTTCATGCGATCGTCATCTGTACAAGAAGCACCAACGGACCAGATCAATGAGAAAATAAAAATGCCCTGCATTGGTGAGACGGGAAGAGAGAACACAATTACAACGGGTCCGCAGTCTGTCCTCACTGTGCAGGCAGATGAGTGGGTCTGAAGGGGCCCCATGGGCTGAAACAGAACAGGTCATCTGAGGACTTTAGGAGAGCGGGTTATGTTTTTCAAATGGAATCACTTACAAGATCTTAAAGTAATATGATGCAAAGTATAACTTCTAGACATACTGAAACTTCAGAATGATTAATATAGTAAAATGCACGATTATATATATATATATATATATATATATATATCAGGAGCCTGATTTTAAAAGGAACATTGAGATAACTTTATTAAGGCTTGGGGTACATTTGATATGGCTGTAGCTAGAATATACATTTTTGATTTAAATTTTCACATGCTGGGTTTATTTTAAGTAGAATAAATTTCCATTCTCTTATTTCAATAATATCTGAGCACCAATTACAGAAGTTAAAGTTGCCATCGTGCAAGCCAAAGACACTGGCTTTCTTCTTACCAGACTCATAAATGGCAGAGGGCCCAGGCGTGGACCAGGTCCTCTGTGGCTGAGAACATCAGTCTGTTTGTTTTAAAATCAAACCCTTTTGTAAATGTTAAAGCCATTGGAGTCCTGACTGTGTTCAGGAAAGTTCTAGACTCTGCTTCAGCCCCGCTCCCCTACCTACTTTTCGCACATACTGTTCCTCTTAGGCATCTACTTTTCCTCAAACTAAGAATTAACTTATTTCATAGAACATAAGTCATGAGCTCCACACTGACCACATTATAAGGACTACTCTGATTACTACTACTCACTAGTGCTTTTGTTAAAAATATCCCAGGGCTGTTGATAGGTGAATTTCTCTTTGGAAAATTCCCTTACAATTACTACATATTCTCTTGCTTTCCTCAACCTAAATACCTACTGGTGCCTGTCCACACGTCCACCTTCTGATATGCATGTGTTTAAATTTGTTCTCATGAAAAAAGGAAGAAAATTAAGGTGGGAAAAGTAAGAAACTATTATGGTTTGGAGGGGCCAGAGCACTTGTGGGGCTGGTCAGGTGGCCCAGGATTGCAGCCGTAGATCTGGGGTGACCTGAGACTCCTCTCAAGCTCACAACACAGCACGGCAGCTGGTCGGGTAGCTCCCCACAGCACTTGGGGCTCAGGGCAGGACCTGGGTTCCTGCCACTGTCCCGTCTCCAGTTCCAGGAGTGAAGCGGATCAGGGAGCCCTGGGAAGCAGGAAACGTCTTCACCTAGGACACATAGGCAACAGGCCTCACCTCAAGCAGAGAGTAAACCTCTCGATCATTTCTCTCTTTTACTTTGGCTTCATCCAGAAAAACGTCCATGAAACAGTCTATTAGATTCATTAAGGATCGGACCAGGTTTGCATCTGTAGTAGGAGATAATTCCTGAAAAGTGAGAAAAAATGCACAGAACAAATTTAAATCAGACATGTGATAAAGTGGCATTAACTGGGGCCCACTGAGCTCATTTGATTCCAGCAGCTATGGTGTCCATGAAGAGTTGTTATTACAGTTCTTGTTTCCTAGGGAAACTGAGCACATCTTAATTCCTTCCCTCACACGGACTTTTACTTTGGGAAGTGTGACTCCTTAACCTCTCATACCAATTCTCAAATTAACTTTACAAATCAAAACATTCAAAGTCTCTCAGAAAAGGCAATTAGTCTGCATAGCTACAATACTTAATAAATAAAATCCACCTTAAGAACATACTTAAAAGCATGGCAGTAATTACAGTAAACCCCATCCTATGAAGTATGTTCCCAAATCTCAAGGTCTACACAAGTACTGGTGGAGCACCCCAAATGTCATGTGCTTTGCTTTTTAACATCATAGTGACAATTTAGACAGAGAATAAAAAGACATGCACATCTACCAGCACCACACAGCCCATGGCAAGCTGTCCACAAACATCAGTCCACTTCCCCACAGCTCTACCCGGCCTCAAGGGTTGCACTGCTCTGTGGTCAATGCCTCGCATAAGCCCTAACTCTCTGACACCGACTCTGAAGACTGGCAGCAGCCGGCTTCCTTTTCACAGCCGCTGGCTCTGGAAGCAGCAACAGGAGGCAAAAGTGATGGCTGAGTTTCTAGCTGAGGTTGGGACTCTAAAGTACAGATAGTTATTACTGCATAGGAGACAGGTACCTAGGATGACGTTAAGTCATGGGTGTTTGGGACTTTTCTCGTTTTTTTGCTGGTGGTACTGACCCATACCTTCTGCATGCTAGTCAAACACTGTCACTACCACTGATCTATATTCTTAAAACCTCTTTAAAAATATTTGAGACAAGCTCTTGCTAAATTGCCCAGGCTGCACTGAACTTGCAAACCTCCTGCTTTAGCTCCCAAGCAGCTGGGATTATAGGCGTGTGCCACCAAGTCTGGCTTCATAATTTCTTTAAGAGAGAGAGAAAAAAGAGCACACTTCAAAATCTTTTCATTAAGTTTTCTGCTTTGCTATAGAAAGGATAAGCTCCACTTATATGGGAAAATCATTTATTTGTAATTCCTAAATTCTGACAGTGCTAGGGAAAAAGAGAAATGAAAGTCCCATAGACTGTTACCATGGCTTCCTCCACAAATGCCTAACTTTTCGGACCAGATGACTTAGTATGTCCAACATATTTTGGTTATAGCCAGGCTTTGGCAAAGAGCAGTGGACACTCATCCCCCAGGCAGCAACTGCCACGTTCCTCCACCACCTGCCTTGCTAAGGGTCTCCATGCTCCCAACTGCCAAAACCCTTTCCTGCCTTCACCTGAATTCTTCAGAGTATCTCAGACTACCGACCACTTCCTTTGTTAAACGTCCTGGTCTCTGCCCTCCCTCTCCTCTAAGTCATAGTGCACCTGAAGTTCTATCCTTTGCTACTTTTTCCTCTGGATTCACCCTTTGAATAATCCACATTAGCAGGGTTTTAAATTCCATCTTCCAAATCTGTATCTTGAGCCAAACTCCTTAAGGTTTTCTATTGCATTTCCAACAGCAAGAAAAATATCAGCCCTACTTTCCTAAATTTGCTGCGGAGCCAGTCATTCTAAAAAACCTTGGATCAAGACCTCCCCAACAGAAATGAAGCCTACTTCATAACTTCTTGAGGGGGAGTTTCAGAGCTCACAGCACTCTCTAGGCTCTCAGAGACAGGAGACTTCTAGTCCCACAATCACTTTTCTTCCTCTAACTCCCGTCCACCTTACTCCAGAGTGTACTGGGGAAAGACAAAGAAAAGTGGCCATGCCTGAGCAAAGTCCTCTTTCCAATCCTTCTACCAGGGTCTGGATTATTTTAGGACCTTTGGAAAATAAAGAAACTTATAAAAGTGGAAATTTAAAATATACAGTTCCGTCAGAAATAAGAGATAACATTTTGAGTCAGTTTTACCAAGACAAGATTATGTGAATATTTAAGTTGATTTTTGTTTTTTAGAGAGTAAAGACTAACACCAATAACAGTTTCTCAAATTTTAAGATTTAAAATAGTGTGGAGGATAATTATATAAATTAGTCTTCATTTTAATCAGCAAAAAAGGATCAGTTTTGCTAAAGGGAGGGGGACAGAGCTGGGAGGAGGGAGAAAGGGAGGGATGGGAGGAGCAGGGGACCAAGACGTGCTACATCCGGGTACCGCTCCACACGCCGACTGGGATTGGCACGTACGGCAAACACTAATAAAAAAGTCATTTGAGAAATATACTACCCACTGGTCAATAACATAAAGAAACGCTGAACTGATATCTTTGGTTAACTTGCATTTACCTTTCACATTTTAATCTTAAACTTCCCATTTCTTCTTACCTTCGTATGCCTTCTAATAAATTCTACAGACACAGGGACCATCCTGTCAAACAGGCCCGTTATAAATTCCTTCTGAATGGCGCTGACCGAAGCGGGCAAAAGATTCAACCAGGACAACATCAGCGGCCTCCAGCCTAACATGTGCGGTTCCATGTAAATCATACCACACCTGGAGACCTGGAAGAACGGTAAGTGTTCACTGTCGAGGAGAAGCACGGTTGCCACCCACGGGCAGGCAGAGCTCAGCACGACTCTCCAGCTGGCCCAGGGATGGCAGACGGGATGGATGGGTGACAGCTGATGACAACCTAGCGGGCACCTTCTCCTGGGTGGAGGTGGCCAGTGGCCAAGTGACCCATATCTGATCCTTCCCACCTAGGTAAAAGATGCTTTTTAGTCCTGCAAGTCTTAAAAACAAAGGTCCTCAATTCCCTGGGTCAGTCTGTCCCAGATGAGTTCCTATCATGCTGCACAGTGTGCAGGCCAGGAGGCTGCTCCTGGGCCACTGTGCCCACCGCCCAAGTCCAGGTAATAGAAGAAAACCTTCTTCACCTGATCACCATAGAATACAGGGCAGGGGAGGAAAGTGGGGAGTCCAGAAAAGATGAGGTCTCAGCCCTCCACTGCATCAGCCTTCCACCTGGCACGTCCGTTCCTTACAACCTTCACAAAGGTCTTGGGGGCAAAACCTCAATTTATGTAACTTCACGACCTCCATGTTTGGGTATTACTTTAGCAAATGAGCCCAGAGGAAAGAGAAGGTATTATTCCACGGTAAAGGGTCCATCTGTGTTTGTGAACATACGTATCTGACTTTGAGAACCACAGGACCCTCTTAGAATGAAAGCTAATATTTTTTTCATTTAAAGTCAGAGCTACTACATGAACATAAATATAACATCTTCCAATTCAGAAGCAGATATCACAACTTAGAACTTACAGTGGCAGGAGAGGCAACTTCTAAGTCCATTGGTTCGAAAATCAGATTCATCTGTGGTGACATCTGGATAATCTCCCCGCTCATCAGACACAGCTTCTTGTTATCATCCAGCACCGTGTTCATGTTCTCAATCCACACTGCATCTACTGGTCCATCAAAAATCAACCACTTCCTATCTGGAGTCTGTTTTGTATATATTGTGAAAAAACAACAAAAATGTAATAAAGGAAATGTTACTATTTTAAAACTCAAAAATGTAACTCTTAGAGTTAATTTTACTATGCATATCCCAAGCTAGCCTTTGAATAAAGTGTGTGTGCATGCAATGTACACATAGCTTATGGGGAAGCTGAGCTGGCCACAGTGGTGCACGCCTCTATGCCAGCTACTTGGGGGATGGAGGTGGGAAGATGACAAGTTCCAGCCCTGCTTGGGTGATTTAGCAAGACCTTGCCTCAAAATAAAAAAATAAAAGTGAGCTGGAATGTGGCTTAGTGGTAGAGTGCACCTTCATTCAATCCCCAGTGCCACAAAAAGATCCAATACACGCAGAGACAAGACACAAATGCCACATCTTTCATTAAGGTTTAATCTTCTCCACGTTTCTGAACTCAAATTTCCATATACCAATTTCATTTGGATTTGTCTGTTCTTACAGAATCACAGATTAGTGATTATTGAGTCCTCACAATTACAAAGAGATCTCTAGCCTGGACAGGATCTCTGCCTGTCCTCACCTACCCACTGCCCAAAGTCTGTATGCTCTTAAGAGCAGATTAGTGCATTCCACTGTCATGTGTTCATACAGGTTAGTTACTAATGTGTGGAAGCCCAGGTCCTTCTTCCTCTGTCAGAGGAATTTATAACACACACACACACACACACACACACACACACACACACACACACCCTCTGGGTCTGAGCTGTTTATGGTGGAATAGGATATTCAAACCAATATAACATTCACAGTCCCACAATTACTTAACAAGTATGAAAATATCTACATATTCTTCTGAATATAGTAAATGCTCAACAAATATAAGGGCATTCCAGGCTGTCAGCCAAGGGCACAAATGCTGATCCTCTCATCTAGATTGTCCCTTTGTGCTTTGGGTCATGACTTACATGGCTCACCTCCAGTGAATGTGAGTTCAAGTGGAAGTGGAGGAGGATTTGAACACACATGGGTACATTCTCATCCCTGTGGCCAACTCATTCCTCTATGAGACAGGCAGCAGTTCACCTGCCCTCTGGATGGTCCTGACTCAGAACAGGTAGACCCTGGGATGTTTTGAGAGCAAATATTCCCTGGGCTGTGGGCTTCCCATGCTTGTGGCCTGTCCCTCTGGGACACACTGCCTTGTCCATGAGACCTCATGCATCACAGTCAGAAGGACTTTTCATTTATTTCTACTGCTTAGCTGCTGTGTGACTCTGGGGAAACAGCCTCCCCGAACTCAACATTTATGGGACACAGTTCCTGACAAACACAAGCTACGTATTAGAATCCAGAATAGACAAAGCTTGTGACTATTTCCGTGCAAATGAGGTAAATGTATGCATTACTGAGAGACTTCCCATGCTGTTCTGGGCCCAAGTGCATCCACAGTGGCAAGACAGGACCCAAGAAGCTACTTCGGTGATCCCAGACCTCGGTGGGCTTCATCGGTGCCTATGATTACGTCTATCCTCACAATTACAAAGAGATCTCTAGCCTGGACAGGATCTCTGCCTGTCCTCACCTACCCACTGCCCAAGGTCTGTATGCTCTTAAGAGCAGAGCTGAGATTTCTGCTATGACACTGACCAGGAGTCAAGGCCAATGGGCTCCTGAAGTAGAAAAGACAGCCCACTCTAGGATGGGTGGCCATCAGAATAGAAAAAACAATGATAAGGCAAATTATTCAGCAAATAATCTGGGTGTCCTCCAGGCTGGGCCCCTTTATCTAACCATCTAACCCTAGGCTCCAGGGAACCTGCTCACTGCTGGCTTCCACACTGACATCACTGAGTTCATGAGTGGACTCCATCATGAGTGGATAACACCTGGCTAGCAGGGTGATCCAGGCATGGGGCAGTGCCCTCTCCCATGCCACAGTCAGCAGTGGGCACAGCTCTTTCCCCACCCACCTCCTACCCACCAGCCATTCTCGCTTTAGCACACTGGATGCCAGTGTTGCATCGGAACTTTAAGATGCCATTTTCAAGATCACCATGGAGGAGATCCAGCAGTCAGTGGGTGCAATGATGGCAGCATCCCAAAAAGTGGCCCAAGGAGTCCAGCCCAGGGTGTGCACCTCTAACTCAGTTACCTGGAGGATGAGGCAGGACAGCTGCAGGTTCAAGACCTTGTCTCAAAGCAAAAGAAAAAGACCAGGGGATGTAGCTCATTGCTCCCTGGGTTTAAGTCCCAGGATCACATACACATGTGAAAGTGAGCAGAAAAGGTGCATTATCGAGGGGACCAAAGGCCCTGTGACTCAGATGCAGTTCTTTCCAGAGAGTCCAGCCTGGGAGAGCAGATTGGAAGCATCCCGCCCTGTGGTTTGTGTCTCCCATCCTCTCCTCTGTGCCCGTCCAGGGCAAAGGTGCTTGCTGCACAGCCTCTGGAGTTTTGTGAGTGCTAATACTGTTCACAGAAATACTGCCATGCCATCTTGTAAGGGGTTTTAAACAAAATCTCAAGCTGTAAGTATACATACTTATCTGAAAAAGCTGAAGAAATCAGAAACAGTTGGAAGAAGAGAGCATAAGCTTTGAAAACCTGTGTGCAAAAGCATTAGTCCTCACCGGGGATGAGGCGAAGGCCCTGAAGCTGACAGCGAGGATCCCGTCAGACCACTCGTGGGACACCAGGTCAAACTGTCCATACAGCTGCCCCATGGTGACAGACTTAGGGTTCAAAACCGCTATCTGCACCTTGTTTTCTTCCATTAATCCCTGAGTGAAAAAAATTCATTGATATATTTTGAAGAATATTATCTTTATTTATAGAAAACATGATTGTGTATGTACAAAGTCCTAAGGAATCTGTGAAGAAACCACCACCAGAAGGAGTGAATTTAACAAGGCCCTGGAATGCAAGGTCAAGGTATAAAACACAACTGCATTTTATTACAGTGCCAATGAAAACCTGGAGGGTAACATTTTAAGGTATCTTTATGATAATATTTAAAAGCTCACAAAATATATAGGAAGAAATTAGTAAAGGTTGCACAAAATCTGGAGGTCTCAAATTATGAAGCAGGAGCTGGCAATTTCATTTTGTAAAGGGCCACATAGTAAATATTATAGGCTTTCCAGATTTCTATTTTTCTTTCTTTCTTTTTGTTCTTTTAAAACACATTTTAAAATAATGTTAACACCACTGCCTATTACACAAAAAAGGCTTTGGGCTGAATGTGACCCATAGGCTGTAATTTGCTGACCTTTGCTGCAGAATGATCTCTGTGGGAAAATTATAAGCTGTAAAGACAGGGAAATACACACTTCTCCTGGGGTGAAGGACTTAATATCGGTAAACTGTTCATTCGGGGCAGAATCCAGGAAGTTGTTTCTATAGTATTATTACAAAAGATGTTAGCACCCTTGCATTACAAGCCTTTTAATTTTTAATTAATAGACTTTATTTTTTTAGGGCAGTCTTAAATTTACAGAAAAACCGAGCAGGAAGTACAGAGACTCCCAACTCCTTCCTCTGCCTCCCAGACAATAGTTTGTCCAATTATCAACAATCTATGGTGCAGGCTTATATCAATGAGTTTATACTGGTACATTCTTATTAACCACAGTCTGTAGTTTAAAATAGGGTTCAGTTTTTGGGTTACATAATTCTATGGGTTTTGCTAAATGCATAATGACATGTATCCACCATGATAGTACAATACTGAGTAATTTCACCACCCTAAAAGTGTACTGTAGACCATATACTCATACACCACACACACACACACACATACACACAGAGAGTTCTGTTCTTTCCACCAGAGCTTGGGACACAAACTACCAACTTAAAGAAAAGATGGGAAGTAATAATGTCAAACAATACAACAAACTCAAGGTCTTTGGCTACTCTCTGTGTCCAAGAATGGTTTAATAATGTTACTTCTTAAATTCAGAAGCATAGGAAAGCTCTACTACCTCTTTAATTGGGGTAGAGGTGCTACCACCAAAGAAAGGATTTTGTCCCAACAGCTGGAGTGGGGCTCTAGCTCCTGTATGATGGCCAGGGAGGCCAGAGTCTTCATGTATCACAATGTCCCTCAGTGAGTCCAGGTCGAAAACCATGCAGAACCCACGAGCAGCCAGAAGGCACCCTCCTACTCTCCCCTTCGCTTACTCTTCGGGCAGTGCCATGTTTTGTTAACAGTTAGTGCATAATCAACAAGGGAGGGTAAAATAAGAAAAGCACAGACAAGTGAAAGACAGGAGAAGGGATCCAGCAAGGAACACAGAAAAGGTAAAAAGGATAAAAAGAAAAAAAGGGAAGAGGAGGAAAAGAAGAAGAAATGAAAGAAAGAGCACAGAGGCAGAAGAGAAGAATCATGACAGAAATACAGCACACCAGTCTGTGTGACGATAAACACACATGCACTTAGGTTCCCCCATGGAAACATCGAACTTGGTTTCTCATTAGGCCCTGAATTAAAAAAAAAAAAATTAAACAATGTTCTGAAAAACAAAACCAAAAAAAACATGTTCTATTGGTTGAAAAGAAGATCCAGTGAACACACAACAATCACAAATCACACACAGGCCACAAATACTGAAATACATGAAATAAAAACAACTGAGAATACCAGGAGGGGTTAGCAGAATGCAATGTTAGCTGGAGAGGGGGAAACATCCCTCTTCCTTTAGCATACTGCAGGTGGCCAAAGGATTGTTCGTTTAAGACATCTGAGTGGTCTTTATGTATGCACGTAAGCATACACCACACATATCTATACACTCAGGTACATGCACAGATGCACATTCCTCTAATTTATTCCACATGTATCCTTATAGAAGTTTTCATCACAGATCCAACTTTCCAGGATGGGGAGAAAACTCTCCTACAATAGTAAAAGACAACTTTCAGACTTTTCTCTATGATGTATATGTATTACCTTTCCAACCAGAAAGATAAAAGAAATAAAAGGTTAGAAGGTAAATCTGTGGCAAAATCTTTAAATACTAAACTTCCTCCTTGCTCCACTTTACTTTTACAGTTTCATTTTCTCTTTGACTCATTTTCCCTTTGATTTTAAGTTGTCACTTTGAAAGCATCTTCTGAAATGATTATAGTCTTCCCCGTGCAAGGCGGAGTATGAACAAACAAGCGCATTAATGACACGTACCTTCTCACATATGTCACTCAGTGCCCCAGCTAAGACACGGTAGGCACTGGTTTTCCCTCCAAACGGTTCTCCAACGATCATAAAGCCATGGCGCACAATCATCATCTCATAGATTTGAAGAATCTTCTCGGAGAAGAATTTGGTCATTTGCAAATTCATGGACACGCAATTGTCTTTGATAGCAGCCAGCAAATCATTGTAATCTGGTTTTGGTAATTTCACCCCCGGAAATAAATCTGAAGTAATCCCCTGATAATAGATGATTTGAAATTCTTAAATTTAACACACTTAAATATATATAAATATCTTCTATTGTCTGAAATATGTGTATAAAGGTGGAGGGCAAGCCATTAAGTAATAATAGTTCAAACGTTTTCCTTTTTTCTGCTAGAAGTTTTGTAGCTTGAGCTTTTATAGTTTTATGATATTTTTTAAATAAAAAGTTGGAGAGATAACACTACATGATTGCACAGCCTATTATGAAGGATATTGTACTGGTATAAAATAACAAACATATTATCATTGAATAAAATAAGAAGGAGACCAGAAATAGACCCTCATATACACAAACGGCTCTGTCTCAACACAGACACAGGGGCAGTGCAGTGTTTCAAAGGAAGACCAAACAACCAGCCAGAGCAACTGGCTGTGCCTCAATGATACACTTCCTACTGACTCACACCTTTCATCCACTGGCTGTGCCTCAATGATACACCCTCTACTGACTCACACCTTTCATCCACTGGCTGTGCCTCAGTGATACACCCCCCTACTGACTCACACCTTTCATCCACTGGCTGTGCCTCAGTGATACACCCCCTACTGACTCACACCTTTCATCCACCGGCTGTGCCTCAGTGATACACCCCCTACTGGCTCACACCTTTCATCCACCGGCTGTGCCTCAATGATACACACCCCTACTGACTCACACCTTTCATCCACTGGCTGTGCCTCAGTGATACACCCCCTACTGGCTCACACCTTTCATCCACTGGCTGTGCCTCAGTGATACACCCCCTACTGGCTCACACCTTTCATCCACTGGCTGTGCCTCAGTGATACACCCCCTACTGGCTCACACCTTTCATCCACCGGCTGTGCCTCAATGATACACCCCCTTCTGACTCACACCTTCATCCATGCTCCTGCACACACAGATGTTAGTTTGCAAGCGTTTCACATGTCACATGGTCTGAGTAATAGCCCCCAAAATTTCACATCCACCACAACTTTGGATGCAACCTTATGTGAAAACAGGCTCATATCCCTGTAATTAGTTAAGTGATGTCATCCTAGATTAGGACATGGCCTTAGTCTAGGGACAGGAGTCTAAGGAAAAGGAGAGGGCCAGATACAAGACCCTGGGATGACCATGGGATGATGCAGGTAGAGGCTGGAGTGACACAGGTGCAAGCCAACAAGCCTCAGGGACTACAGAGAGACATGGGGACATGAGAGAAGGAGGAAGAACCTTCTCTGGAGTCTTAGGAGGGAACATGGCTTGGGCCTCATGCTTGCAGTACTTTGCTATGGCAACCCTAGGACACTAATGCAGTACAATCATATAACGCACACTTAGAAAGAATTCTGACTGTACATGAATTCATAAAGTTAATTACAAGGCCTAAGGAACTAACCTTCTCAATCTGGCACGACTGTGAATATTACCCCACTAATTATGTGGGAAAGATGACTAATCTTTTACTTTGAAGTTAAAAGTGAAATTTCAGAGGTGCTTGCTGTGAAAGCATACACTCGAGCTGGGCTTGGAAAGTGAGGAGTAGGCAGATTAATCACTCTTGTGTTCAATAATGGACAGGCCTTTACCAAGAAATTAGGTTTCCTTCATCAAAGCAGGAAGTTTCCTTGGGGAAAAGGAGAGGAAAGGGCAGCACAGCAGACTGGACAGAGCCTGCTGCAGTCTGCACGGTGCAGTCCTGCTCCCAGTGACCTGCCATGAGTGTCAGTACTTTGCCTCTGTGTGCCTCAGTTTCACCATGTGATAAACAGGGATAACGATGGCACTGGCCTCTGGGGCAATACAGAGCATTGAATAGAACACCCTTTGTCAAGCACTATTTCATAGGACCCGGTTTGGGCTGGGGGTGCAGCTCAGTGGTAAGACTCATGTTTAGCTATAAGAGGCCCTGGGTTTGATGCCCAGCACCACACACACGTGCGCGCGCGCGCGCACACACACACACACACACACACACTACAGAAAGATGTCCGTTCACACTTCCAAAGGCTTATGAAAGAAGCAAGCGACTTTGGTGTTCAGTGACCCAACCAAGCCAAGACCCTCCCCCTCCTGCCAGGTGCAGAGTAGGAAATATACGGAGGTGCTCTAGACATCTGGGGCAGGGGGCAAAGCCCACAGTGCATGGGACAGTCCTGTCCAACAGGGACTTATGCCAACTGCAATCGTCACCTGAGAAACATTGCTCGGTCCCTGTCCCTGGAACATCACACCAGCACAGAATACATGCAGTGAGGTGTCTTTGCATAACTGGGGAAATCTGTACAGTGCACCAGTACCAAGGAAGCCAAGGGAAACTGTAGGAAGAAAATGCAACATTGCTCCTTGGTGGTTTTTCCCATACAATATCTGCACTGCCAGTTCTAAGTATGAAGGCATGCTCCTGCCAAGATGACAAAGCATAGTGGCTACACGTAACCAATGTAAGCAGACTGATCTAGTGGCAGAATCTCTTGCCCCATAACCAGGACAGACACAGGATCTTTACAAGCTGAAAGCCGATGCCTGCGTGAGCAACAAGGCAGTGTAGAGGAGCAAGGTGTCTAATGTTCACAAGGAACCCGCTGGTCTTTGCACAGGGAAGGGGACCATAGTGAACCCAATGATGTAAGGAAATCTTAGTCATTACTCTAATATTTCTTCTGTTCAGTTACCCTTCATCTAATCTTAAGTATAACTCGATTCTCACACTTGGTTCTTATGTAAGATTATGCTTAAAAACTTCATAAATGCCATCTCAATCTTCCAAGGAAATTAAGCTCATTCAGTTTTTCAGTCATTCACTGAACTAATGTTTACCAAGTACCTATTCTGCTGAGGATTCAGTGTGCTGGAGGAGGTACCTTCCACAGAGCCTGTATTCTCATGGAATTTGCAGGCCAACATCATGTTTGTCTGCTGATTCTATTCTACAGTGAAAAGAAAGTATGATTTTAAAACCCCAGGTTGTTGAAAGTCATCCCAAGCAGCAAAACTAGCTAAGCACACTTCAAATAAAAACAAGGGATGACCTGTGTTTCTTGGCTCTGCATTGTTGTTCTTTATGGTGGAAATTTCTTGCAGCGAGCTTTGAAAATGTGGACATTTGATAAATACATTTTTGTAAGAGTTTTGATACATTGGAATAATGAATATTCTTACCTCAAAGAGTGGCAAATCATGGGCTAAAAATTTTGGCAGATTTACATCAATAATTGATCTAAGTAGCAAAATTTCTTCATTTTCATTTGGATATTTCAGCTGGAAGAAAATACACTCATGAGGATATCTGTAACTGTGACACAGACCCCCATGCATGTTCCTAATACACAAACACAATTCCAGCGGGGGCTCTTGTTCCTTTTCATTTTGTTGAGTTGCGACTATAGAAACTGACATTTACACTTGTTGAATTTTTATTAGGTGTAATAAAAACCTAGATTGAACTAGCTACACTTTCACAGATACCGAACAAAAGGCTATCGGCCACTAATTTGATATAGTTTGGGCCTAGCGGTTGCCTAGGAACTGGGTAGAACTTGCTCCTCCAATGCCTTCAAGACTGACAGCAGATTGCTGTTTCAGTGAACAGCATTAAAAATGTACAATCATGTTGAAAAAGTGATTAAATTTATATTACATTTATATAAATTTATATTATATTTAAATTTATACTATATTTATATAAACAGCTTTCTCTCCTTCACACATATTCCGATGCCAAGACCTTTACTTAGAATGTAGAGCTCTGTGCCCCTCTCTGCTTTTCACCAAAACCACATCAGCCATGCGTCTGTCTGCCACTCTACGCAGGTGTGCGGTGTTTGCCTGCTTCCAAAGCGGCTGGTGCGCTTTGACGACACTTGTAAGGTGATGTCAGGTGCCACCCTAAGACGTCTTGAAGTCTGTAAGTTTGATACATGCATTCTCATCTGCATCTAATTCAAAGTCATTATTCTAACAGTCCATGTTTCTTGAAGCTCTTAAATAATGAATTTAGCGACAGAACCCTTCTTCTCCTCCTCCTCCTCCTTCTCCTTCTTCTCTTCCTCCTCCTCACCCTCCTCCTCCTCCTCTTCTTCCTCTTCTCCCTGTCCCCCTGCCCCTCCTCCTCTTCCTCCTCCTCCTTCTCCTTCTTCTTCTTTTCACGTTTATACATCACCAGTTCCCCACCAGGTAACTAAATAACATGACATGGGCCAGCCAGCTTCCCTCAGCAGCAGCAGCGTGGAGACACTGCTTGTCCCAGTTAGGTAGAGAGTGTTACCATCCGAGGCAAGCCCAAAGTCGACTAAGAAGCGGCCTCAACTCTGAACTTGCTACTCTGAAACTGTGGCTTCGACAGCATCCACATAATTAACAAAAATCCAAATGAGAATTATTTCACCCATTTTAATGCTTTACTCAACATCTCACTCCAGAGTTTCATCTACCACCATATACTGGTTTGTCAGAACTCCCCTTTGCCCCCAGAGCTTTCTTCTTAATAAATGCCTCAGGCTTACTTCAGGGACTTCAGCCTTATGAAAGACCCCGTCTCTTGGCTGTCAGGTTTGGCCACCTCTGCCTCTGCCAGGCTCCCAATGCCCAAGCTGACCCTTCTCGCCTGAGCCCTGGCTTTCATCACTTGAACCACAAAGAAATCAGTGCCAGAAGTTTGCTATCCAAGAGGCTATTATTTTGAGCCAAATGTTTAAATTGTCTCTTGATATGACAGAAACAGGCTCCAAATATTCAACAACTCTAAATTAGCTTTTGAGAAAGAACAATAGGTTCATTTGCAGAATTTGTTTGCAGCCTGACTTTAATAGCTTGACGGACTCCACAGTCAAGATTTCAGGGGTGACAGTCACCAGAACAATGTGTTATCTTTCCCATTATCAGACCTCAGTGCCTGCACACCTACAGTAATCCTGACATGCCAGGTTAATATAGACTGGTGCTTCTAAGCAGTTTTGTTTATTGCAAAAAACAATGACTTGAAGTCATGTTAGGCTAATGTGAAGGAGAATATCACTATTATATATCACAATTCTTGATAACATTATGATAGAAGATGAAAAGGCATACCAATGTCCTTAATCATGTAGCATATATTTTCAAATCTGTAACATCTACAAATCATGAACATGGAAAGGTTTTTAAACTCCAAGGTCACATTTTACTATAACCTAGAGTCTACTTTTGGCCTTAAATATAGTTATATTTCATAGGTCCACAAAATACTTCCAATAAAAAGTTAACCAAGTCTTTAAAATTTAGGTTTTTCATATAGAATGTTTTTACATGATTAGACTATTTTAAATGGAAATGTTTTATTGCAAATCGATGACTACTAGGCTAGTTCTCTACAATTGATAATTATATGTAGCACAACGCTTTAGGGCCTTTTGAATATATTTATTAATTACACTTTATTTCATTTAAAGTGATACAGGTTCTATAAACTATCAGCTTTCAAAATATTTCTCAGTAGTCACCAGGCATAATGGTTTACGCCTGTACTCCCATCAGTCAGGAGGCTGAGACAGGATTGCTATGAGTTTGAGGCCAGCGTGGCCTACATAGTGAGACCCTGTCTCAGAAAAACAAACAAAAATAAATTCTCAGCAGTAAACAATTTTATTCCTTGGCAGCACCCAGTTTTAAATATTTTAAATTATGGAAGACTACTCAAATCATGAAGAATCACACAGCTAAGGTTTTGTAAAATTTCCTTTTCGTGTGTGCAAAATGATAACTTATTTTGGCACGATCACTGATTTTGTTCAGTTAGTGAAAGCAATTCGTTACTCTACGAAGACACACAGAGTACTACGCACAAAGGGGTAATTCAGAGTCACTGAGTTTCTACCTTTAGGTTCCCGGCGGCTGTCAGCACCGACTTCACGGCTCGCATCCCATAGTCATAGTGATGCTGCGATGACAGCTGCTCTGAACACAAGCGGTAGGTGGCCACGATTTTCACGGACAGCGGCCGAGCAGTGACGAACCCGCAGGAGTACAGGACTATTTCGGCAATCATGGCGTAGTCGGGGACCATCATGGCTACAGTCCGGAAGAGAGCCTGGGGGCGCACAGGAAAGGTATTCTTAAACAGGCAACTACACCAGCTGCATCTCGGAAGTGGCCTATGCGACCATCACCAGATGAACGGTTAAAGGAAAGTAACTGCACAGCGTGGTGCACCGATCTGCATGGAGGAGGATAAACGCGAGGCACCCGCAGGAAGCAGGAGCGCCCTCAGACCGTAGCGCTAAGGGAGGCACGTCAGACACACGAACTTCCCTAGCACATGGCTTTTCTCACACGAGAAACCCAAAGCGTAAGTAAAGTAAGGCACAAAATAAAAGATAACAGAAGACAGGGACATAGATCTTTTGCAAGTAGGAAAAGAATCAAAACACGCCGGGTGGACGCACAAAGAATAGAGATGTGTCATGCACAGGTGCCACCTGCCCAGGAGGAATGTAATCCTTGTGGGCTGTAAATACAGATTAATAAAACATTTTTTAAATAAAAATGACCATCACAAAAGTAGCCCTGCTCTATCTTCACAACATGTGATGGCCTTACAATTTTTCTGCAATCATTTGTTCAAATCATATAAAAACAATTTAACTAACTGGTTTTCTTTCATGCCCATATAACATATCATTAACTTCTGTATAACATGTTTCCACGTGAATGCTTAGTATCAGCTGTGCCGTGTCCCCTCCGTGGTATGGGACAGCTTTCAGTCTCTGCCGGATGTGTAACAGCCAGGCTTCTTACCGAGGCTGGGAGACGGCTTTGAGCCACACTGTATACCCTGGGGCAAATCAGGCAGCCCCACTAACAAGGCTGAGCTAGGAACAGGACGTGTGTTAGGATCCTCTGAAACCACCTCGTCTAGGGTCCCTATGGTAAAAGGGTAATGATGGAAAGAGGATGGAAATTAGGTGAGGGTGGTCGCAGCTGCAGACGGAGCAGCTTTCCAAGTCATACAATGTATTCTACCAGTATTTTCAACATTGTGAAACAAATAAATGTCACATGACGGTAAGTAAATAGAAAATAGAATTGATTTTTAAAGAATTAATATGAAAATGAGGTTTAGATTTTTAGTGTATACCAGTAACTCACTGCAACAGCTCCTGTGTTCAAATGTGAATTTTTTATATTACAGAAGAAAAAGAATGTTCTAGGGAAAGAAAAGAAGCCCCTAGCATGAATGGCAGTTATATTAATATAATCTGTAAATACCATACCTTCCGGAAATTACTAGAATTACCCAAAAACAAGGGAGACAGAAAAAAGTGAAACTCTTGCTTAAGTGGGCAGTTACGACTCTTCCAAGTTTGAAAACTGAAAGATCTGTATCCAGCAAGATCCTGCCAACATGTTACGTGAATTACTAGTCAGAGGCTTTAATACTATTGCTTTATGTAGAAGGTTACCGACAAGAAGAGAGGAATAAAACATCAAAAAATATAGTGTGAGCAAGTAACCCGGAACAGAGACGTAAGCATGTGACCACTACCTACACGGGAGAAAACAAAGCAGAACAGAAGGAAAGGGAATTGCTGTCCAGATCTTGAAAACATTGGTTCTTCACAACTACGTTTTCTAACAAGTAAGAGAATGATTGAATTGACAGTTCACTCAGGGTTGGATGACGCAGTCTTTCTTTGCGGTCAGTATACCTGTGTGTGGCACGTTTTCCTCTGACCGCCCGAGGTATTTCTCAAATTCCTACCACACTCAGCCCTGGCAGCGGCTTGGTGCTGGCACACAATGAAACAGACACATTGGTGACAAGGGGGCAAGAAACAGAGGGAGCTCAGGAGCTCATGGCGGTGTGCTGCTGGCTAGGAGTCCGCCACCAAGGACTCAGCATGGACACGCACTTTACACCATTTTAAAAGATTTAGGCCAAATTCCGTGATTCTCAAATAGGGGGATATGACATGTTGGTATGACACAGTTTGATTCTGAATGTGTTGGGAGTAATTTGTTACTAATAGCATTAAGTCTGAAAAAAACTTGGTGCCTTTGGTGAAAAAAAAATCCAGCAGGATTCCAGCTTATCTAAGGGTACACCATGCTGATATCTATCAATCTATCCATGTATCTTTCTGATGTGTTATAACATATATAATATACTATAGTATATATATATATATACACACACACACACATATATATGTATATTATATATATATATATATATATATATATATATATATATATAATTCTCAGTGAGTTAATCAGAATCATTGTCCCGGTGCTTCTGCCCCATGGGTGAAGAAGAAAGCAACACACAACACATCTGCTGCCACTACTGTTCTTTCAAAGCTCTGCATCTTGGTGCAATTTTAAAAATTCAAGCAGTGATGTCTTACCCACTTCTTTCTAAGGACCTGGGAATCGATTACATCAATACTTTGACCCGTTCGGGAAAAGGCTTCATTTTAGTTGAATGAAATGGAAGCCTGAGGGTCAGCTTCGCTTTTTCCTTTGGTCCTGTTAAGTGTCTCACCACAATACCCCTGAGAGCTGTTGCTTCGTGCCCTTGGGAGATGTAGAAGATGCCCACTTTACTATGCCTTCTCACATTTAACTACCCTAAAACGATCGCTGAGTACAGATTCTTCAGAATAGTTTCAGACTAAAACACAGCTTCTTTGAAGGGGAAATATATTTAGGAAATTGCTCTGTCAAAGAGATTTTATGTAGCCAGATGTCCAAATGGGACTCTTTCTGCATGGAGTGATACTTATCCATTACCCAAGCATCTGCGACCTGCCTGATACAGAAATGGACAAAAGAAACACACAGCCCATGAACAATGCACCATCCTGCAGGTCAGCAGGGGCTTGAGAGCATGAGTAGGAAGGAGGGTTTGTGGAAGGATGTCCTTTGAGGGGAGCTGCAGTTATGCTGAGTCCTCACATCGTCCCCCACTGCCCTAACTTCAGGAGAGCTAGCAAGGCTCCCCTGCACTGGGGGCCATGGATGGGCACCCAGCTCTCATCAGAGGAAGCAAAGGGACCAGCACCTGGCATCTGCTGGGACAGCACATGCTGGAGAGGCACCCAACAGAGAAGAGCCAGGATGGCTCTGCTGAGGCCCTGCCCCACAGGGAGAGGGCAGCTTTCCAGCTCCGAAGTCCAGGGGAAGTGGCCACCAGAGGTCCAGGCAGAGAAAAGCAATGAGACTGAGTAGCAGACCTGTCACTTGAGCCTCAGGGGCTGCAAGTAGGGGACCTAAGAGAGGAACCCTAAGACTTCCATCACACATGTACCACACAGCAGCTCCAAGGCTCTGCTGCGTCCAGGGGTGGCACCTAGGTGGTCACTTCTGAATGACTGTGTGTGCCCGGGCTTCACTGCTCGTGGAAAGGAGGGGTCTGAATTGACTTGTCAGGCCCCAAAGTGGGCATTTAGAGACAGAGCAAACAGCAGGCAGACAGGCGGGTGAGGGGGTGTTCCCAGGCAGGGTGATCCCCAGTGACAGGAACAGCAGGGAAATGCGGCACCAGGAAGGGGGTCCCAAGGCCACGTGCTCAGAGGTTGTACTAAGACACAGGAGCTTGGGTTAGTGGGCAAAAAGGAGCCCCATGGTTTCTTAAAACGTGGTGACGAGAAGATTAGATTGCTGTGGTAGATCACACAAGCAGCACTGCAGTGGGGAATTCGGGAGGTGAGTCCCAGTGGGGGCAATGGGCAATGTGTGAGCTGTTACCACCGCACACCCCAGAGGAGAGCGAGTGGGGAACCAGGGTGTCCAGGACAGGACTGGCAGGATGCAGATGAAACCCCCATGAGACGGAAGCCCGGAACAGCCAGTGAAGGGGAGGGAGGCTTCCGGAACATTCCGACGGCCTGGTGACAGCACTTTTTGGGGCCCAGCTGCCTTTTTCTTCCTTTACTTTATTTTTTGCTTTGAATATATTACTTCTTCCTTTCAGACTTGTTCGGCATTTCCACAGACCCGTGAAAACAAGTGCTCGGTAGCAGCCCTGACCAAGACAGCACAACAGGAAGAGCAACAACAGTTCAACAAAAGAGCCGTGAGCCGGAGAGCAGCGCTGGGCTTAATGGAGAAGGAAATCGTGTTACCCCGGGAACCACGGGGTGTATATTCTGATTCTGTTTCAACACGCACACTGTGGAAAACATCTGTGTGGGGCACTAATGGATTCAACCAGGCTTTCAGCTTTTAATGACCAGCTCCTCGCAGAGGTTTGTTTTCCCTGCTTTTATAAATATCTATGCATTCTGGTGGAGCCTACTGAATAAAAGAAGGGCCTAAGTGAATGGCTCACATAGCAGCTAAAAGAAGAGCTTCCCAAAGAGAAACTGCAAGGGAAGGTCACAAAGTGCTTCTGAGATAAAGGATTCTCCAGCTTTCATTTTTAAATCACACCTTCCTTCAGGAAGGCACAGCACCAAACAAAACATTTCATCCAACACACAGAAGGACGTGAGGCACAGTCCAAAAATACTTGCAGCAATTTGTGGTAGCAAAGTCTTTTCAGTGAAAAAGAAAACTTGCTGCTCCAGTCTGAGAAGCTGCTGGCTTCCACGCTGAGCCCAGAGGCCTGAAGGATCGTGTCAGGAGGCCTGGGTGGGAACCACAACTGCCACAGCACTACGTACGGTCCTACAGGCCTCTTGGTGCACAAGCCATTGCCACTCAGGCAGCTCCCGGGGAAGGAATGCAGCATGGCTAACAAAGACACAGAGAAAATATATTCCACTGATAATCAGATAAGCTGCTTTATTAAGCGAAGGCTCCCATCTGTTCGATTAGGGCAGCATTTCGTTCTTTATAGCAACAGAAACGTTAGTGCTGTGCTTCCCCGAGAGCTCACAGCGGCTGCGGGAGGACTGGGAGGTGGTTCTGCGACGGAGCTTGCCTCTGCCTCTAGCTAAGACAGCAAAGCAGAGAACAGCTCTCAGCAAAACTGTCCACAGTGTATTACTTATAATGCAGGACAATGAAAAGCAACTGAAATGTTCAGCAGGAAGAAAAGTTTAATTTATGTAGAGTGTGGCCCATGGTTCTAAAGATGAGAAAAGGGTCATGTTATAATATTAACTTGAAAAATTCCCACTGTACATTACTGTCTGATCTAAACATTGTTTTTTAAGAAAGGCATTTAAAACTGTGGTCATTTAACACAATATAGTATCATTTTAGTATTTTTATATATCTATGTAAAATATAAATATATACTTTTTATAATTGTAAAATTTGGAAATTGTACCTGGGGTACATATTTATTTTTAAAGCATGCAAAGCTTTAAAAATTGTCATCTAGAATAATTTTCTAATATACTATAAAGCCTAAATGCATGCTTTGCACGCAATTCTAGGGTAGTCATTTTTTCTCTTATGAAAATGTTAACACTTTGGACACTGTGGAAGAATGGAGTTACAGATATAATCACACCGCCCTCCATACCTTCAGGTTATCTGGTAGTTCTGACCGCCCAGCATACCCAGGGTTCATTGTTATAAAGACAGCACACGTAGGGTCCAGTTTCAGTTCAGTTCCTTCAAATACCAGGATATCAGCACCTGCATTAATGCCTGTGGGTAATCAAGAAAGGAATGATTCAGCAGTACCACACATAATGTGCCTCGTGTCGTTGATGAGCACCCATATTTCTTCCATTTTTCACACAATGCCAAGAGAGACTAGTCTATTACCTCTTTGGATAGTAAGGATTTGTTGAGCAACCACAGAAAGTACTTCCAAATCGATTCTGTTAAACTCATCAAAGCAAGCCCAGGCTCCACAAGATAACAGTCCCTGGGAGAAAAGAGTAATGAAATTTTTCAGCTTTATCTGATTGAATATTATGTTGAAATGTTGCAGTTTCACCTGATCTTTTTAAGGATTTAAAATCCCATCAAGGAAATTGCTTATTCACCTTTATCATTAAAGATAGCTTATTTCTCCAATACCAATTCATCACTCTGTATGAATAAAGAGTTCGATCAACTGGAAAATTTTCCAATTTATTTTTTTAAGTTCCTCTATATTTTCTGGCATTTAGATACGCACCTGCAATTCTGAAGTCTTTCTTGCTTTTTATTTACATGTTGATTGATTTGCTCTTTCTGTAGGGACTCAGTGGAGTAGGTGGTAACTATCCTCCACTCACCATGACTTCTGTTGCCAGCACACCAGTCCCAGGCAGGGAGCACTGCAGTGGCCCACTAATATCACTCAGGTCCCCCTTTTATATCTGAAGTCACAGCTAAGTTTCAAATGGGACATTGGGTCATAGGGAAAAACTGGATACTCAGACATCATTAACTCCATTCAAGTGCATGTTTACATATTAAAAACCTCAAAAAAACTACAAATATTTGTTAAGCACACATTATTATTGTGTGTGTGTGTATGCGTACACACACTTTATTGAGTATCTGGCATATGGTAGGCATGATGCATAGCATTTTATAGATACATTTTATGCAAGGAAACCAGTTTAATATTCCTGTAATTAGCACAAGGTCATACAGCTAATGATGGCTGGCCTTGGATTTGTATCTAGTGGATCGTACTGAATCGCAATGGATTGAACATGAACTCTATGTCAAAGAACAGTAAATTTTAATTATTTATGGAAGATTTGTATCTACAAGTGACCGCTAAAGCATTATATAATGGAAGGATTAAGATCACAGTGAACAGGATGTTCAGGAAGTCATACATGCAAACAGTTACATAGACTATGAGGTTCTTGACAGTAAGAACTATGCTGTTTTAATGTGTACCCCAGCATGAGCCTAATACAAAGAGTCTCCATATAATGAAGAAGTACTTGTCAGTAAAGAAATGTAACACTATTGATGTGCATGACCCTAAACATAAGAAATAAGAATTCCACTAAGCAGACTACGACATGAATAATATACCATAATGGCTACTCAAACATCACGTGAGGCCTTTTACATTTGCTATTTATTTCCTAAATAATCATTGTAGTACATTTACAGATCATTACAGAGGATGAATTAAAATGTTATAATGTCCTTGAGTTTTTTATTCATTATCATTTTGACTTGCTTTTTTCTAACTCCTATTTGTCTCAGCACCTCTCTCTCTCTCTCTCTGTCTCTCTGTCTCTCTGTCTCTCTCTCTCTCTCTCTCTCTCTCACACACACACACACACACACACAGTCTACTTCCCTGGAGAAGAGTTAAGATAATATTTTAACTTTATCTTTATTTAAGATATAGTAAATGTTTCATTATAAATAACTCTCCTCTGTGATCAGTTATTCTATTATGAAGGAACAAAGAGATGATTCAAACCTTAAAAAATTTCCCTAGTGCCAGGTAATCCAAGCCGTCCGAGCAGTTGAACACAACACACTGCTTGGCCACTGCTTTGGCCAGGTCCTTGGTGGTCTCAGTCTTCCCAGTGCCAGCTGGGCCCTCGGGCGCCCCTCCGAGGTGCAGGTGAAGGGCTCCGAATAAGGTTCTGAGAGAGAAGACACAGGCTGTCCACGTGGAATACTGGTTTTGTTTTGTTTTATTTGTTTTGTCAACACACATACCAAAAAGCTTAAACTGAGAGCCAAATTTGTCATTTCCTCCCCAATAATTCCTTCCTTCCCACTAATCGGAGAAAATCTGATAGTGCCCTGCTTTACCTGTTCTTGTATTTCACCTCTGAATACTGTACAACTGACAGATTTAGCCAGATCCACTTGAAATTCAGTGGTGATGTGTGCTCAACATAGAGAATTCAGCTGACCCTGAACAACCTGATCCTTTTCCTGCTCTTAATGGTTCATAATAGAAAACAAATAGTAACCATTAACATACTTGGCCATGTGTTAAAGAATAAAAGGAAAATCACCCATCCTGAGGAATGTGAAGCTGGAGAGGCAATCAGGTACCAGGGCTGCACATATGCATATTGTTTTAAGGATCCACGTGTAAACATAGTGTGTTTATATGTTTGTGCATTTTGTACTAGAGACAGAAGACAAATCTTCAGAGCTGAGCAAGGCAGGGCACAGGAATGGGTCCACCCCCATAAATTGAGCAGCCTTGAGACACACTCTGTCTCTCAGTGGAGACAAAAGGTACTTTATCACCTGCTGGAGAAAGAGCAGGTGAAGAGCAGGAAGCTTACTCTAGACAGGGCCTAGCCACAAGCCTACAGCATCCTCAGGCAGGAGGAGGTGGTTCCAGCATGATAGCACTTGACCCGGCTAAGAAACCGACACAAATGATTTCTGACCAGAGAAAACCCTACAGCTCCCTTCAGAGGTGTCCTAAGCTTCAGCAGGATGGGTACCTCCACCATGGGAAATGTGTGAGGCTGCCTGGGAAGCCACCTCCTCCTCATGGGCCTGGGGTAGGCAGAGGACATAGGTGGGTACCAAGGGGCCATGGATGATCATAACTAAAGCCTGCACATTTATAAAAGATCACAACTTCCGGGACACAGCTGACCGCACCTGAGGCTACCTATATCAGCATTCCCTTGTTAATTTCATGACTGATAATTTCCCAGAAATGAAAAAAATACCTATTTTGATGCAGTCCCAAACAGGATAAATAAAAACTAATTCACGTCTGATAATGTTACAGTGAACAACACCAAAAATGCCCCCAAAACAAACCCCCCAAAACAAAGAAAGTCTTAAAAACTTCAATAGAGAAAAGATAATTACCTCCTAGAAGAGAGTAATTAACAGATTTCTCGGCGGTAGGAAGGGATGCCAGGGAAATACTACATTTGGGAGAAATGTTATCTTTGCTGGGAAACTACTGTTCAATCTATAATTCTATGTCCAGTTAATCTATCTATTAATAATTCACTGAAGACAACAGAGACAGACAATTTTTAGACAAAGAATTAGAAGAACACACGGTTTCCAGAGCCTAAAACAACTGCCAATGGGTAAGGACAAAATTAAGCAAGAAGTAAAGCAAAGCAGGAAGCAATGGTGAGTAAAGAAAACAAGGCTTTTGGTAAACCCACATAAGTGTGATCTGTAAAAACACCTACCCCTATATTAAACAGAGCTTTTCTGCTCCAGAGTTGTGACTAAAGCTCCAAATTGAGAAATGCCAGAAGATTGTATCTTATAAATAGTGAAGTCATTTGGCAAATCAGAACATATGACAATTGGCCAGGAAGACTGTGAATGAGGGGCAGAAACGACTTCTCTGGAAGGAGCCGTTGGTATATTGTGTGTTTCGGGTTGCTCCCTGCAGTGGAAGGCAGAGGAGCACTTCCCTTTCCCAAGGTAACCGAGGGCATTAGAGAACTTCCAGAAAGCCTGCACCCCATGTACTCCATGGAGCCGCAAAACACAAGAACTGAGAGCTGATTCATAGCCCCAAACATTCAGAAAAAGCCTGGTGTTTCTGACAGCAATGTGGGAAAAAGGAACAGTGAGAAATAGGCACTCACGCTGCTGACCAAACAGACATGTATCAGTTGGACTGATCTAGGTCCCACCAGAAGCAGCCAGACGTGAGCCAAGCTGAGTGGAACCTCATGCAGGAGACCCTGGCAGGATGGGAGGAGCCCTCAGTGGAGAGCTATATTCCAGGGAATCCAGGACTGAGGGCCCCAAGTTCCCACGGAGCTTCCCTGGGTGATTAGTACATCTAGTCCTGCTCCACCGCTGACAGTACTGCTGTAGTTTGCGTCTGGCTGTCCCCTCAACATCTCATGCGGTCATGGGGGGAGGGCGCTTTTGGAGGTGGCTGGATCTACAGTATACGATGTTGGGATTAAGGGTGCTGGAATTAAGGGTGGGTGGTAGATGGATCAGTGCCCTGATTGGATCGGCACCACCCTAATGCCAGCAGTCTGGATAAAATAAAAGAGGCAGACAGAGGCTTGTCTCCCCTCTCTCCTCCTCTCGCTCTCTCTTGCTGCCTTCCACTGCCATGAACTGTTGCCCTCTGCCAAGCCACCCTGCCTTGGAGCCAGCTGACTAAAGTCTGAAACTGCACAAACTGTGAGCTAAATATACCTTTCTTCCTTTGACTTTGGGTCTCAGGTTTTTTGTCTCAGCATTGAGAGAAAAGTAACTAAGACAAGCACTAACCACCAAGAGACAGTGTCACCCAGTAGATGTCTCATATCAAGTACCCCTCCTCCACCAGGCCCCAGCACGTGGGAACCAAAAGGGGGGCCCTGGATGTGTCAATGCAAGGGCCAGGGATGGCAATGACAAAAGATTAGGTACATCTGCCTTTCACACTCAGGCTCTGAGGCTCAGTCAGGCTTGAGCTAGAGGAGAAGGAAGCTTTCAATGCAGTGAAAGGTAAGAATTTTAGTATTAGCCCTCTGCAGACATTTTGCTATCTTGGAAAAATAGTAACAATCATTAATCTCTTAAGAAGAAGAGAAGCAAGTGTACCTAGATGGATTTCATAGAGAAAACTGAAATATTTGATAGAGAAAACAGTGATAAAAAATAAATCTGTTTTTTGCTTGCATCCTGAAACCACTTCACTTATTACACCAGTGAAAGTGAATGACTTTTTGAAAGAAACTGTAAAGTTAAGGTTAGTATTTGAATTTGGAATATGAGAGATAGAACTTTGGGCTTAAAGCAGTTGAACTTGTTTCATTATTCAGGAAGATGACAGAAGTATTCATTAATTTTAGGCTTCATTAAGTATAGGCATTTTTAAGTGAAAGTTAACCTTTAAACAGTAGAAATACAATCCTATATCATATCCCATGTAATATCCATAATAGATGAGAAAAGTAAAGTAAGAAAACTTAGTCACTTAAGAAAAGATAAGGAAAAAGGAGGGAAAAGCCAAAGAAAATAAAAATTAAAGCTTGGGAAGAATAAAGCATAACATATGGTGAGTTGAGAGAGTCCAAACAGCTCACCAATCACATTACATGTAAACGTATTAAAACTCATTCCTAAAAGATACATGTGTACTTTCACTTAACTAAATCCCCTTATCTTTACCATAAGTTCTAATAGAGACTCTAGCCGGGAAAGGACTGTGTTCTGCCCGGCCAAACTCTCCAATTAAAGAGCCCAGCCCTTGGGCACCATTAGAGTGACCATGTCCGCGAGACTTTCCCACAGAGAGCAAGATCAGCTTGGCAGAGCTACGGGAGCAGCTTTTCCCACAATACTCTAGCAGGGTGAATAAACTCCATCAGAGTGGTGGTGCCCACGAGACTTTCCCACAGTTTCCAGCAGAGCAGGAGCCCAGCTTCACGGCAACAGTAGAGCAGGCTTTGCAGTGGACCTTTGATGGGTAAGGCCCATGCTGGTGCTCTGCCTGGCAAGACAACTTTCCCCAACCATTGCAGGTAGGCTGTGAACCTGGCACCCAAGCACTCATCTGGGGTTCCTGGGCCCAGTGATTCATGGTAGGCTAACATCTTGGAATAAGTTCAATATCCAGGTAAACTAGGGTTGCTAGAGTCATCTGTGAGCTGTCTTGGCAGTGTGTAGCTCAACACTTTTCATCTGACATCCAAAATGACAAGACAGAAGAGCAAAACGCAGTCACAGAACTCAACCTCACCCAGAACAAGTCCAGGAAACAATGATATAGGAGAACTAGGAAGCCACATACCTGCAATTTCTGAAATGATCGCATCTGAAGTAAAGAAACAACTTCATCAGGCCACAGAAGAGATTAAAGCAGAAATAATCTCTCAGGCAAACAATGAAGTGAAAATAATAATGGAAGAAATGCTCTGCACATATAGAGAAGAAACAGATAAAAGAATAGAAAAACATAGGAAACACATGGAAACGCTACATGAACAATTTAGGAGTGAATTAGAATGCATGAAACAGACTGAAAGAGATTGCCAGGAAATGAAAACTTCCACTGAAAGCTTGCAAAACTGCTTCAATGAAGCTGAAGATAGAATTTCAGATCTTGAAGACAGCATGGCAGCTAGTGACCATGAAAGGAAGGATCTCTTAAAGTCATCAGGGATCCAGGAAAAATCAATCCAACAGATTCAAGATGAGGCAAAAAGAAATAATATATGAGTAATAGGAGTCAATGAAACAGCAGGAGGCAACACAAATGATATAAAAAGAATATCTGCAGAAATAATAGCAGAAAATTTCCCAAACATGGTAAGAGATACTGAAGTGCAGTAAAACGAAGCATATAGAACTCCAACGAGCCATAACCCAAATAAAGCCACACCCAGACATATAATAGTCAAGATCCCAGACTTCCAGCAAAAGAACACAATATTAAAAGCTGCTAGAGAAAAGAAACAGATCACCTATAAAGGAAAGCCCATCAGAATCACAGCAGACTTCTCAACAGAAGCCATGAAATCAGGAAGAGCTTGGTGCGAGGTATTACAGATTCTGAGACAAAACAGCTTCCAACCCAGATTGATGTATCCTGCAAAACTATCCTTCAAATTCAATGGGGAAATAAAATATTTCCACGACAAAGAACAACTGAAGAACTTCATGAGTGCCAAACCAACATTACAAAAAGAACTAAAGGAAATTCTTGACAGAGAAAAAAGAGACCACAATCTCAAGAACAACAACAGGAAGGAAGCTTTAAGCAGAACAACAAGTAAACAGCAAAAATAGGAAAGCAAGAACAAGTAAATAGCATGACAAGAATAAGCCAACATATAACAGTTATAACCGTTAATGTAAATGGCCTCCATTCACCAGTCAAAAGAAATAGACTGTCAGAGCGGATTAAGAGACAGAATCCTACAATATGTTGTATACAGGAACACACTTGACTCAAAAGGAAATCCACAGACTGAAAGTCAAAGGTTGGAAAACAATTCTCCATGCAACAGGTTCCCAGAAAAAAGCAGGGGTACCTATTATGTTTGCAGACAATGTAAACTTCAATCCAAAAACAATCAAAAGAGATAAAGAAGGCCACTACATACTAGTTAGGAGAAAGCTGCAAGAGGAAGAGATAACAATCCTAAACACTTATGCACCAAATACTGGAGCACTAAACTTCATAAGTCAAATCTTAACAGACATGCAGAACCAAATAATTAACACTATTGTAATAGGGGACCTAAACACCTCTTTTATGCAAAGAGACAGGTCAACTGGACAGAAACTCAGCAAAGAAATAACAGACCTGAACCAAAGGTGTGAACAAATGGACATAGTAGATGTATACAGAGTGTTCCACCCCACAACATCAGAATACACATTTTTCTCAGCTGCACCTGGGTCTTTCTCTAAAATAGACCACACTCTAACCCACAGAGTATACCTACCTAAATGCAAAAGAATTGAAATTATCCCATGCATATTATCTGACCACAGTGCAATGAGATTGGAAATTAATGACAGAGGGAACTCCAGAGACCCCATAAACACTTGGAAATTAAACAACAACCTCCTGAATAACCAATGGGTCACACAAGAAATTAAAGAAGAAATTTAAAAATACCTACAAACAAACGAAAATGCAATTACAACTTACCAGAATCTGTGGGATGCAATGAAAGTATTCCTCAGAGGGAAATTTATAGCAACAAACTCACATATAAAGAAAACAGAAAGAGGGCAAATAAATAGCCTAATGCTACACCTCAAACTTCTAGAAAAAGAAGAACAAGCCAAACCAAAAGCCCAAAGAAGGAAGGAGATTATAAAACTCAGGGCAGAAATTAATGTAATTGAGATGAAAAAAACACTACAAAAAATAAATGAATCAAAGAGTTAGTTCTTTGAAAGAATAAATAAAATTGATAAACCCCTAGCCAAGCTTCTTAAAAAAAGAAAGAATTCAAATTCATGCAATACAGAATAAAAAGGATGAAATCACTACAGATCTCACAGAAATTCAAAAGATCATTAATACCTACTTTGAAAATCTTTACTCCCATCGGGTAGAAAACTCAGAAGAAATGGACAGATTCCTAGAAATGTATGAACTACCAAAATTGAATCAGAAAGATATAAAAATCCAGTATCAATTAATGAGATTAAAAATGTTATTAAAGACTTACTGACAAAGAAAATCCCAGGCCCTGATGGATTCACAACAGAATTCTATAAAACATTCAGCAAAGATTTAATGGCCAACACTCCTCAAACTCTTCAATGAAATTGAAAAAAAAGCAATTCTCCCTAACTCATTTCTGGAGGCAAGTATTATACTGATACCAAAACCAGAGAAGGACCCAACTAACAAAGAGAACTATAAGCCAATCTCCCTAATGAACACAGATGCAAAGATACTCAATAAAATACTAGCAAATAGAATGCAGCAAATCATAAGGAAAATTACACACCACGACCAGGTTGGATTTATTCCAGGAATGCAGGGATGGTTCAATATTTGCAAAGCAATTAATGTAATATGCCATTGTGTATTGATAATATACCATTGTGTATTGGCTCTATTGATAAATATCAATAGAGCCAAAGACAAAAACCACATGATCATCTCAATAGATGCAGAAAAGGCTTTCAATAAAGCCCAGCATGCATTCATGTTAAAAACCCTAGAAAAAATAGGAATAGATAGCCTCTACCTCAATCTCATCAAAGCCATCTATGACAAACTAACAGCCAACATCATACTAAATGGGCAAAAACTGAAAACTTTCACTTTAAAGACAGGAACAAGACAAGGATGTCCATTGTCACCACTACTATTCAACATCATTCTAGAAGTATTAGCCAGAGCAATTAGACAAGATAGAGAAATAAAAGGAATAAGGATAGGAAAGGAAGAAGTAAAACTATCACTATTTGCAGATGACTTGATTTTTTACATGGAAGGCCCCAAAAACTCCACAAGAAGACTCCTTCAATTAATAGACAAATTCAGCAGAGTAGCTGGATACAAAGTCAACACCCAAAAATCAATAGTATTCCTATACACAAACAACAAACAGTCTGAGAGAGAAATTAAGGAAACTATATCTTTTACAAGAGCATCCAAGAAATTGAAATATTTACGAATAAATCTAACAAAGGATGTAAATGATTTATTCAATGAAAACTACAGTACTTTGAAAAAAGAGATCAAAGAGGATTTCAATAAATGGAAAAACATCCCCTGCTCATGGTTAGGAAGAACTAACATTGTGAAAATGGCCATACTATAAAAATTGTTATACAGATTTAATGCAATTCCCATTAAACTACCATTAGCATACAGATCTAGTGAAAACATGCCTTAAATTCATCTGGAACCAGAAAAGACCCAGAATAGGAAAAGCAATACTGGGCAAAAAGGACAAGTCAGGTGAAATCACAATCCCTGACTGGAAATTATACTACAAAGCTACTGTAATAAAATCAACCTGGTACTGGCTAAAAATCAGACCTGAGGATCAATGGAACAGACTGGAAGATGCAGCCATAACCACAAACACACTCAGCCACCTAAAATTTGACAAAGGGGCCAAATAAACTCACTGGAAAAAAGATAGCCTGTTTAATAAATGCTGCTGGAAAAATTGGCTTGCCTCTTGCTGAAGACTGATAATACACCCAAGTCTATCACCATGCACCAAACTCAAAGTCAAAATGGATCACAGATCTCAATATTAAAACAGAAACTCTAAATCTATTGGAAGAGAAAGTGGGTAAAAATCTTGAACACATAGGAGTAGGCAGAGAGTTCATGAACAAAAATGAAACTGCAAGGGAAACACTTCAAAGAATCAATAACTGGGACCACATTTCACTGAAAAGTTTTTGCACATCTAAAGAAATCACCAGCAAAGTGAAAAGAAAACCCACAAATTGGGAAAAAACCCTAGCTGGCTGTCCCTCGGGCAAAGGTCTTCTATCTAGAACATACAAAGAATTAAAAAACATCAACCTGTCCAAATTCAAAGACCCAATCCAGAAATGGGCATCTGAGATGAATATACACTTCTCAGATAAAGAAATACAAATGGCAAATAAATATATGAGAAAATGTTCTACATCTTTAGTCATTTAAGAAATGCAAATAAAAACATTAAGATTTCATCTCACCCCAGTAAGACTGGCCAGCATTAAGAAATCATCCAATAAAAAATGCTGGCAAGGCTGTGGAGAAATTGCACTGTTGGTGGGAATGCAGACTGGTGAAACTACTGTGGAGATTGTTTTGGAGATTCCTTAGCAAACTAGGTCTAGAGGTCCCATTCAACCCAGCTATTCCCATTCTGGGTATTTTCCCAGAAGATCTGAAAACATCATATCACCGTGATATATGTGCACCCATATTTATAGTAGTGCAATTTGTAATAGCTAAATTGTGGAAGCAACTCAAACGTCCATCCACAGAGGACTGGATAAAAAAAATGTGGCATTTTTATATAATGGAATACTACTCAGCTATAAAGAAAGAAAATTTTGAGGCTTTTATAGGCAAGTGGTCACAATTAGACACCATATTCATAAGTGAAATAAATCAGAGGTACATGTGCAAGCAACATATTGTATCATTGGTGTAAGAATCTGAAAGTGGGAATATAAATTGGGAGCTATGAAGGGACTCTGCTCAAAAGTAAGGAGCAAACAGGATGAGGGGAGGAAGAAAAGGAAGAAAGGGACAAATATGTATCTATGTGTGTATGCAGGATGGCTAACATGGTGCCACTATTGACTTATGTCACTTTATGGTAAGGAATAGTTCATGACTGATTGATTGATTAAGACTGTAGGTCTATATGTGATTTCAGGAGCATACACTTTGAAGTTATCAATATGTAATACAACAACCATTGCTAATTCCCTGTCACTTTGTCTATAGTTTAATTTTGATTGTACTGTTCTTGTACTACTTTGTGTCTTTTTGTTAAATTTTTTTGTTTTTTGTTTGTTTTTCTTTTATACTTAAAAAAATAAAAGATCTAATAGAAGATCTCTACCCAGATCCCACAGTAGCATGACCTTTCAGTGAATTCCTCATAAACTTCCACTCCCATCTGAGTTACAGGTGCCTATGGCACCCACTGTTTACCTCTGAACTTTCATTCTGGACACTATATTGTAATTGTTTTCTAATCTGCCTTTTCCATCTGATTGGAAAACATCTGAGCACGGAGATTATCCTTTTTTCTACTGCTACCAGAGTATATCATATATAGCAGACAGTCACAAATACTTCCTGAATGAATAAATACAATTTAAGCACTCTTCCCATCACAGTTATACAGTGGGCATATGTGTGTGTTGGACATAGAGGGAGTCCTACACTGTAACCTGTGTAACAGTTCCAGCAGGTGCAGTGTCCGGCCACAAGCATCTGCATTGGAGAGGGACCCAGGGAAGAGACTTCAGGGACAGGGCCTGACCAGTGCCACACAACTGGGTCACAGCTGCTGTGCTGCCCTTGGCTGAAATCCCATTTATGGACTTCATTTTCCATAAACAATTCTCCCGTCAGGCCTCAGAGGAAGACCAGACATCAAGCACCATCCTATCTGAAAGTCACCATCACTTAAAATGAGTGTGTGTGGGGGTTATTGTTCACTAGATATATTTATAATTCTAACCATTCTCTGGGAAAAATACAATTTAAATTTGCTGATACATTTACGTGAATTCAATACGTCTTACTAAATCCTCCTTTGTGCCAGGAAATGTGCTGGTATGAGGGATACAGCAAAAATAGGACATGGTCTGTGTCCAGGAAAAGGTTGCAGTAAGGAATACAGAAAATATCACATAGCTTTTTGAGCCACTGATAAGCAACAAGGAGACAGCAGGTGAGATGAGAATCACTCAGGAGAGGCTGCCAGTGGAGCCAGGAATAAATGGCTCCACGGAGGAGGTGATGTGTTAAGAAACCGAGCAGGTGACAGTCACATTTACTGGGGAACGAAAGGACAGAGAGGAGCTTTCCTGGAAGACGAGGCAGTGTGTGCAAAAGCACAGAGTCAAGGAGCAGAACGGTATGTGTCTGGGGACTCCAGTGGGTGGGCCTCAGCACTGTCTTCTTGGTGTCTGTCTTTGAATATAATGAACTGGGAAGATACTGAATCGGCTGGTAATATGGTGACAGTAGAGCCACAAAGATAAAAATCACGTTGGGTGACATCTTCCTACCCTTCTCCTCATGTTGGATACATCAGTCATGGGGAGGGAGCGTCTCCCAAGGCATCCAGTCTCTTTCCCCCCAGCTCACACTCAGGAGGTCAAACCTCACATGAGTGGGACTCTGTTAGTGGGGAAGGTCACTGTGTGGACCTCATGGCTTTATGGGTCTATTATTCTTTCTCATAACCAGCTCCTCACCCATATGGGAAGTTTGCTTAGCTTTCAAAAGCAGGAAATAGTCATCATCAACCTAGGTATGTTGTTCAATGCAGACAGTAACTAAGCATTTTGGATATTCTTTCCAATACATGGTAGACATTCACATGTGCAAAAGTGAATCTAGACACAAAGTTAATTAAAAGTAGAACACGGACTTAAATGTAAAACATAAAACTCTACAACCAGAAAATAACGTAGGAGAAAATCTAAGTGATTCCAAGTTTGATAACAACTTTTAAGATGCAACATCAAAACGCATGCTTTATGAAAAAATGGAGAAACATTAGACTTTATATGATAAAAATCTGTATTCTGTGAAAGACATTAAGAAAATGAAAACACAAGCTACAGACTGAAAGAAAATATTTTTAAAAATTGGCTACAACAATTACATACAAAATTTACAAAAACTCTTAAAATTCAAAATAGAAAACAAACGCTCTGATTATTAAATTGTGGAAGAACTTAATAGCACCTCATTAGAGAGATATTCAAATAAAAACAAATCTGAACACATGTTGACATCATACGCCATTAGGGAGTTGCAATATAAAGCAAAATGTGAGACAGGACATGTCGTTAGAATGGCTAAAATCCAAAAGACTAGCAACACCAAAGGCTGCCAAGGATGTGGAATAAAGGGAAGTCTTTCTCTCTCTGTTCATGGGGATGCATATGGCAAAGCCACTCTGGGAGACAGTCTGGCAGTGTCTCACAAAGCTAAACACAGGTTTACTGTATGAGTCAGTCATCATATTTCTGAGTATTTAAGAAACATTTCTAAAATGAAATCATATCTTTGACAAAAGAGCAAAAACAAGTCAATGGAGAAAGGATATTCTTTCTAATACACAGTGCATATTCACATGCACAAAAGTGAATCCAGACCCAAAATAGATTAAAAACTTATGTCCCCACACAAACTCTGTGCAGGAGCATTTATAGCTTCTTTAATCCAAAACTTGGAAGCAACCAGTGTGTCCTTTAAAAGCCGAGTGGCTAAACTGTAGCACAGCCACATAACACAGCATTATTCAGGGATAAAGAGCAATGTGCTGTCAAGCTATGAAGACACAGAGAAAACATAAATGCATACTGTTGAGTGAAAGAAGACAGACCATAGATTTTAAGACTGTGACAGTAGGGAAAAGATAGAACAGTGACAAAAGGTATTAGTAGTTGCCTGAGATTCAGGAGGAAGGGAGGGAAGATGAATGCATAGCACATGAGGCATTTTTAGGAACCCATTCTGTAAGATACTATAATGGCAAATACACGACATTAAGTGTTTGTAAAACCCCATGAAGTTACAACATAGTGGACTCTGATATAAAGTATGGCCTTTACGTAATCATGTTCCATATCAGTCCATCAATCCTAGCAAATATAACCACACTAATACAAGATGTTAATGATAGAGGAATGGGAGGTGCTTACTTAAGAATTCCTTAGACTTTCAGCATAATTTTTCTATGTATCTAAAACTGCTCCAAAAAGTATATTTCATAAAAGAAAGAGAATAGAGAGTAAAAGTGAAAAAAATCTAAGTAAACAAGTTTATTTAAATCAGCAGGACTTGGTGTGTGACTAGACATGAAGAACTGAGAAGGAGCCAAGGTTGAAGCTCAGTTTTGGTAGCGATGACAGAGTGGGTGGCTGCTCACCACCATGCTCTGAGATGAACCTGGGGCTCCCGACCTAATTTAGGAGGTTGCTTTTGGAAAAAATGAAAATGCAAGAACCTAGGAGATCTCCAACAGAGCCATCCAGTGGGCATGTGTACAGCAAAGGCTCACAGAGAGGGATGGATTCAGGTCTTCCAGAGGTAGGTCATTAAGCCAGAGAGTGCATGGGAGCATTCAGGAAAACACGAAGCACAACAATAACACCGCATGACAAGGAACTCTAGGAAATCGAGGGTTTTGGATGGAGGAACATGATCCAAAAGCAGCCAGAGAGTTTCAGGAAGAAATGAGATGAGAAGGTCAAAAAGAACAGTGATTGATGAGACTAACACAGGGTGAGATCACAATACAGGAGATGATTTGGAACTTTTACGTAAATCCGTGGACTTGGGTGATGAATGCTATCTGCAATACAGCCTTACATTAAGGAGTTTACCTGTAACACCGATCGGTGAGTGGGGTAATAACCAGCCTGGGTGAGTTACCCAGATATTCATACCCATATCGCAGACCAGCATTGATCATCTTTGTTTCTAAGTGATTCTCCTATGATAAACCAGACAACAGGGAGTTAATTTGGACAACAACGTTTCAAGCAGTATACTATCTCAAGCTCTTTTGTAAATAACCATCGTGTAGACTTCTCGAAAATTCACTTTGCAGACATCATCTGTGGAAGCTGGTTCCATGGGGTACTGGTCTCCACAGGTTCATCGCTGAAATCAGTGGCATCCATTTTCCCCTGATAACATTTCTGAACTTGTGCTGTCTCCCATATTGGTATTTTTTCAGTGCAGAGTGGGTGTTATCATCCTCACCATTTTACAGATGAGGCACTGACCCAAAGTTATGAATCCATCAGGGATCTGGCATGTGACGAGATGGTTCTACCGCCCGTGTCCCTAACCACTGCCCCTCCGATGGTTTTGGGGTGCTCCTTCTTGTCTCTCCTCTTCCCCTGCTCACACCCCCAAGACTTCCACACGTGCCTCCACCATGAGAACGGCTGAGTGCTATCTCCACTCATTGCTCTCTGCTCACACTCAGCAGGCCCATACTGTGCACTTACTAACTGTCCCTGCATCTCCTGCCTTCCCAGGTACAACTGCCACCATCACTGACACAGATCCCTCACAGTATCCTCACAGATTCTTACAGCTCTGGGAATCTCCAATACCTGCCCACCCCCAATTCCCATGGTGTGGAAGATGACTGGATCATGGGACACTCTGCTGATTGGTGGATTTGTACATCAGTAAGGTCAGCAATGAACGAGCTGTTAGGAGGCGGAGTCTGGTTGGAGATGGTCACTGGGCGAGTGAGCTGGAGGAGTGTGTCTCCCTCCCTGGCTCCGCCCTTCTCCCCTGCTGTCTCCCTGCCGGCTGCCTGGAGATGAGCATCCTCCCTTCTAGCACACCGTTCCTGCCTTTGAGCCACCCAACAGCAGGCAGAGACCTCTAGAACCATGAGCCCATGTAAACCTCCCATCCTAAAAAAATGAAAATCAAAATAAAAGAATAAAAAGCTTCCCTCTTTTAATTCATGGGTGTCAGAAGTTTTGTCCCAGTGACAGAAAATGACAAAGAGACAGGTCACGTTTCTCGGTTTTTCTATTGATGGCTAAGAGGAGGGGGCTGGGGATTTAGTGCAGTGGTGCAGCACCTGCCATGGCAGGTACCAGTACACATAACCAAGTGTGAGGTCCCAAGTTTGATTCTCAGTACCAAAAAAATTAAAAAATTAAATAAGAGGAAACTTGCATGACCGAATTGGAATTGAAAAGTTTCATTTGTACATTCTTGAGATAACATCAGGAATCTAAAAATTTTAAATTGACTAGTCTTAGCATTTTTCAAATTGCAAGCATAGTGATTTGTCTAAAAAATGAGTACATTTTGGCAACTTGCTATGATTTTTTTTATCTTTCTATGTATATATTTACATATACCAATACATTTCAATGTAGATACAGATCTAAACATAGATATTGATGATACAGTTATTGCTTTCCTTAATCTTCAAACTGGAGAAACACTTAATGGATAGAATCAGTCATCAGCAAAAATTATATTACTGGTACTATTTCCCATGTGAGCAAGCAGGCACAAATTAAAAAGCTATGAGCTGAAATTGCTTTATAATAACATTCAGGGGTATAACTTACTTGCCAATAGTACCTAAGCTGACTCAACCATTCAAAGTCAGACTCATGACTAACACGTTTTTGGACCAGTGCTGTGAGAACGTCTCTAGCATGGACATCCAGTACCACGAGGGCTCCTAGAGTAACTCGATTCTGCTTAGACAGTCTGCCCCGGACCAAAGTGACAATATCATCAATTTGTTTGTTACATTTTTCCAAATATTGCTCAAGAGCCTGAAAGGAAACAAAAAATGATTTCTCAATGTGATCAGAATCATTCTGAACACAAATGTTTTGAATTAGCATGTAGGTAGGGTCTTATCCGCATTTTCATTGTAATATTCTATATGATGATTTAAAAATAATCAGTTTTCTTTACTACCAGAGATGCTAGGTTAACAGGCCCAATCTAGCAAGACACAGGGGATGCAGGTGGCTCCTGTCTACCCAACACCCCTTCCTTTCCTATTTCAAGCCCTTCTGTGTTCTGTGGTTCATTTGGAACTGTCTATCTCTGTTGTGACATGAGATAGGGGGACGGGAGCCAATCAGAGCTCACTGTTGTTCTTCCTGGGGAGTACTACCAGACTAAGAGAAGAAAGTGCCTTCCATTAGGCTTACTGGACTCTGAATAACGGCCATCTGGAGCTACAGCAAGCTTTCATCCTCTCAGGGAGAGAAGCCTGCTGCAGACCAGAAAAGAGTAGAGATAGCAAAAGCAAGATGACGGCCGTGGTGAAGCCCGAGACTCTGATTCTATCTTTAGCTTCCTTAGATCCCATTGGTCCCTCTACTAACTTCCAAATGGGGTTTGTACCACCCAGAATATAAAGACACTGCTATGGTGTGGATGGGATTTGACTCTGTCCTCCAAAGTTGCCTGTGCAGAGGTGTGGTCTCCAGTGTGGCCACGCTGAGACACTGGACCTTTGAGGAAAAGTGATTAGGCCAAGGCCATGGCCTGGGAAAGGACTGACACAGGGCTGGTCCTCCAGAGTAGTTCCCTGAGGGTGGGTTGTCATTTTAGAGGAGAATCTCATCTTTCCCCATCTCTTTTGTTTTTCTTCCCACCATGTCACCTTTTGCACTAACACACACTCTCTTCATGATGTCATCCACCATGTGTGACGTAACCAGGCTGTCCAATCTTGGAATTGCAGCTTCTAACACTGAGCTAAATAAATGTCTCTCTGAAGGAAAGGTATTTTGTTATAGCAACACAAATGGACCACGGCAGGTACCAATACACAGAGCATGAATGGTTTTGTTGATGGTGAATCAAGGCCAGTTCTAAGGACCAGGTTTGCCTTGAAATCTCTCCTCTGGTAGATAAATCTAATGAGAAACTTCAAAGTCAGAAGAGGGCTTGTGAGGAAGAACAAATCAAAATCAGTGAAAACCTCTGTGTCTGAGGAAATGGTCGATGTGCCCAGGAGGCTGACATGCTCACTTTCTCCACTCTAACAACATTTGATAAACATTGCACACAAATTTACTTCACTCTCCCAGAGCTGCTGCTAAGTGGCAACAGTGATACTGACAGGGAAATCCTATGCTCCAAAGCTCTGGTTTTCATGAAGAGAGACTATTTCCTGAAAACCCTTGACTTTCAGACCTACACTTTTATTTCCTCCTGCAAAAGAGAAGGAAGTCACACAGTTGTTTGTTTGTTTGTTTGGTTGGTTGGTTTCAGAGATTTAAGCATGTGTCATTCAGCTCCTTCTTCTTTAAGATCTACCTACATACCAAGAATATGTATTCCTCTCAAACTCTAACACTAATGTTCACCAATATTTTAGAGTTAAAGACATACATTGGAATTAGAAATATAAGGTTGTTGCAATAATTGTATCTGACCATGTCATTTACAAGCCCTTTGATTTGGTTTGCAGGAGGAGCTTGAAAAGCTTTGAAGGTGATGGGTAGAAAAGCCTAACAATGCTAAAGCAGAGCCTGATTGATGATTTTGGTAAGAGCTCAGAACACCAGCATGCTGACAGGAATGCAGACAGCAAAGGCCAGGGTCAGGAGGTTTCAGTTGGGAATAAGGATTCAAGTTGCACAGCTGGACCAGAGGCCATGTATGTCCCACTTTGGTAGAAAATTTACCTATATTTTGCCTAAGTCCTGAGATTTTGTGGAAGACTGAGATTAAAGGGGTAGACTAATTAATCTGGCCGAGTGAATTTCAAGGCAGACCAACATTCAGGCAGTACCACGAATACTGGTAGTTGTTTTTTACCAGATTTCAGGTGACAGTCAGAAGCAAAAAGTAAAGCCAAAAGATGTGGAAGTTTCCCCAGAAAAGAAGTGCTAAGAAGATCAGCTCCATAAAAAAAAGCCAAGTACTCTGCATCAGGACAACAGGAAAGATGCCTTGAAGGTATCTCAATAAATCACCAGGCCCAATTCATCAGAGGGTCAAAGACGTAAAAGGGGTAAACTCTTTTGAAAGACTGCTTTGAGAAAAGAACTCATGGTGTCCTACTCACCTGGGGCCTCCTGGGAAGTGTCATCCCAAGTTCAGCCATCAAGGCACTTAGAGGCCACTGTAGTCAGGATTCAAGGGGGCCTGGCTACTGCCTGAGCTAGTAGCAGACTTTGGATCACCCACTTGATGCTAGTTTTTCATGTATGCAGAATGTAAGAGCTGTAGGGTCATAATGCTTCCATCCAGATTTCAAAGGAAGCTTGGGAAGCCAGGCAGTCTGTGAATGCTGTGAGAGTGAAGGGAAAGGTACAAGGGAAACCCGGTGCAGTTGGAAATGCCAGGAATGTGGAATGTATGCTGAGGAGAGCCACAGGCCAGGAGCAGATCCTCCCCAAGGAGAAGGTCATGTGGGGCTGCCATGAGCAAGGTCACAGGGTCAGGGCTACTCAATTTCTTTCGAGTTAACACGTCACCAAAACCTACCCCATACTCATTCATGGGGTGATCCATGGATGAGTTCATAGCTAAATGTGCTGTGAGGAGGTAGAGTGTGGTGGAAGAGGCAGGTCACTAGGTATGTGCCTTTGGAGGTTGTATCTCTCCCTGGATCCTCTTTTCTCTCTGTGCTTCCTGGCAGCTGTGAGTTGAACACCTTTCCCACCATGCATTTCCACCATGCTGTTTCTGCCTTGGAGACAGACAACCATGGACTGAACCCACTGTAAACTGTAAGCCAAATGCATCTCCCCTCCCTTAAGTTCTGTGTGTTGGGTATTTTGTCCCAGTGACAGGAAAGTGACATATGTATATCAAATTCCATGTTGAAATATATTTAAAAGTCATGGTTTTAGCTGGGCCTGGTGGTACATGCCTAGAATCTCAGCACTCAGGAGACTGAGGTAGGAAGATTGCTATGCCTGAGGCCAGCCTGGGCTACATAGTGAGACTCTGTTTCAATCAGTAAATCAATTAATCAATCAATCAATTTATTTTGAGACAGAGTCTTGCTATGCAGGTTCAAACTTGCAGTGATCTTCCTCCTCACCTTCCCAAGTGCTGGGATTACAGGTGTGCACCACACCTGGCCAATGTCGTGGTTTTATGTTTTGTTTTGGTTTTGAGACAAGGTCTCACTATGCAGTTCAGGTTGGCCTTCAGTTTACTTTGTAGCCCAGGCTGGGATTGAACTCACAGTGATCCTCCGACCTCAGCCTTCCAAGTGCTGGGATTACAGGAATGCACAACCACACCCAGCAATGTCATGATTTGAAACTAAAGATCTGTATTTGCTAGATTCCAGTTGAACCATCAGTCAACTGAAAGCTGGACTCACTTAAAGTCCTGTCTCAAGGGTAAGAGTGGTGTAGAATATAATTTCACTTTTTAATTATGGTAGCTACCTAATTAATAATAAATTCATACACCCAGGTATGTTAAACTATTGAAATATTTAATGTTATCACTCAAAACATTACTTATTCAGAAATAAATGTATTAAAACTTGGAATAGAGTAAACCAGCTGATTCTTTGTGTGTATAGAGTAGTCTTATTCAAGGCACAAGGGAGAATTATACTATCTAATGTCCACCTAATCTTTCTGAGCTTAGGAAATTTCTTAGTCCTATTGTCTTTCCACTTTTTTAAGACACAAAAATATATATAATAACAAGACAGAGAGTCAATGCTCTATTACTTTTACATAATGTGAATAAACTAGTGGTTTAGACAGAAATTTTGGATAGTTACTCGTATGAGTTCTTCTTCCTATTTGTAATTTGAAATTTTATTTAAAACCTGGTGCTATAATTGGATGCTTGCAGCATCAGGTAGATTTCTGAGTGGACTCTCCCATTCTGGTGTTTTGAATAAGCATACTCTTGCCATGTAACTTTCGAGAAACTGCTGAAATGAGGGGTGCTAAGCACTCACCTGCAGCCCCATCAGAATGGCTGTTTGCACTTCTTTTGTCCAAAAAGTCTGGGACACACAGAGAACGGCCTGGCCAGGCCACTCCCGCACCCAGTGAATCCGCTCATTGTTCACATAGGCCAGAATTGCGCTTCCAATGACCTAGGCAAGAAGAGGAAACGCTAAAGATGAGCAGGTTCTTGATCAGGCTGCACAGCAAAGAGTAAAATTTTTGAACCAGATTAACCCTTAGTGTTCAACATTTTAAACCCATAATGAAAGAAGGACATAAAACATGACTCTTTAAATTTATTCACATATTTATGGACATATGCAATACATATGGTGCCGATACATTATCAACTTGTATGAACTATATTATACAAACTAGTTATTTGACCGGTTTTAGCCAAAGACATCCTATATAATTTTAACTGAACAAGCATGAGTCCTTTTATGGTAAAAATAAATTTAAATCATTTCAGAATGAGATTCATCCAATGGATGGCTAATGCTTTCCATGTTCTACAATCAGGTCCCCACTCAGTACAGACAGTATAGAGCCTCCTGTGTTTGGGTCTCACTCTCTTTTCAATCCTATGAGTATAGAAGAGGTCAAAACATACCCTGGGGGAGAGACAACCTCTATAATAAATGATGTTGGGAGAACTGGTTGCCCACATGCAGAAGGGTGTATTTAGACTCGTATCCCTCACGACATTCTAAACTGAGATCAAAATGGATCAAAGATCTGCTCAAAGATAAAATAGGTAAAACTCTCAAAGTCATAGACGGATGCAAGGACTTTCTGAACAGAACCCTGGTTGTGCAGGAAATGGTACCAAGAATTAACAAATGGGATCATATTAAATTTAAAAGCTTCTATACAGCAAAGAGACAACCTACAGAGCAGGAGAAAAATTTTGCCAGCAATTCCTTGGACAGAGGACTAATATCTAGAATATCAGTTCTTTATATAGGTAAAGAACTAGAGGAGGTGTCCAAGAAAGGTGTCATCTTCCTTTTGAGTCCCTGCTTTGCAGGCAGAGCCATGGCAGCCCGAGTACTTGTAACTGGCACTGGAGGAAGGGAACACACACTGGCCTGGAAACTCACACAGTCTCATCATGTCAAACAAGTGCTGGTTGCCCCAGGAAATGCAGGCACTGCCTGCTGGGAAAAGATTTCAACTACTGCCATCTCAATCAGTGATCATACAGCCCTTGCTCAGATCTGCAAAGGCGAGGAAACTGAATTTGTAGCTGTTGAACAGAGGCATCCATGGCTGTGGGAATTGTTGGGGACCTGACCTCTGCAGGAGTGTGATGCTTTGGCCCCACTGCAGAAGCAGCTCAGTTAGAGTCCAGCAAAAGGTTTTCCAAAGAGTTTATGGACCGACATGGAATCCCAGCTGCACAGTGGAGGCTTTCTCCAATGCTGAGGAGGCCTGAGGCTTCACTATGAGTGCTGACTTCCCTGCTCTGGTTGGGGAGGCCAGTGGCCTTGCAGCTGGGAAAGCAGTGATTATTGCAAAGAGTAAAGAGGCCTGCAAAGCTGTACAGGAGATCATGCAGGAGAAAGTTTTTGGAGCAGCTGGAGAAACGACTGTTGTTGAACTTGAAGGGGAAGAGGTGTCTTGTCTGTGTTTCACTGATAGGAGGACTGTGGTCTCCATGTGCCTAGCACAGGACTGTAGCAATTACTGGAAGGAGACCTCAGATCCAACACAAGGGAATGGGAGCCTATTTTCCAGAACCCCAAGTTTCTAAGGATTTGTTACTAAAAATTAAAATACTGTTCTTCAGAGGACAGTAGATGGCATGCAGCAAAAGGGCACTCTACACACAGGAATCCTGTACGCTGGTATAATGCTGACAGAAGATGGCCCCAAAGTCCTGAAGTTTAATCGCTGTTTTGGTGGTCCAGAGTGCCGAGTAATTCTCCCACTTCTTAAGAGTGATCTTTATGAAGTGATTCATCTTAGATGGCCTGCTGGGTGCATCCTGCCCACTTGGCTGGAAAACCACACTGCAGTGACAGTCATAGCAAGTAAAGGTTATCCTGGAGCCCACAATAAGGGCATGGAGATAACAGGCTTTCCTGAGGCCCAAGCTTTAGGACTGGAGGTGTTCCACTCAGGGACTGCCCTCAAGATGAGAAAGTAGTGACCAGTGGGGGAAGAGTCCTTACAGTAACAGCAGTCTGGGAAAATCTCAAATCAGCTCTTAAGGAAGCGAAGAAAGGACTCACCACTATGAAGTTTGAGGGAGTTGTTCATAGGAAGAACATCGGCTTTCACGCCCTCGCTTTCCTCTGGCAGCCTAGGACCTCTGGGACAGATGGTGCTGGGACTAAACTGCAGATTGCCCAGCTGTGCAAATCAGTAAATGTAATGCACCATTATCAACAGAGCCAAAGACAAAAGTCACATGATCATCTCAATAGATGCAGAAAAGCTTTTCATAAAATTCCATACTCATTCATGATAAAAATCCTACAGAAAATAGAAATAGATGTTCTTTACCTCAATCTAATCAAAGCCATCTATGACAAACCAATGGCTAGTATCATACCAAATAGACAAAAACTGAAAGCTTTCACTTCAAAATCAGAAATAAAATAAAGATGTCCACCATCACCACTCCTGTTCAATATAGTTCTGGAAATGTTTGCTAGAGCAATTAGACAAGAGAGAGAAATAAAAGAAATAAGCATTGGAAAGGAAGAAGTGAAATTATCATTTTTCACAGATGACAGGATCCTCTACATAGAAAACCCCAAAAACTCCACCAAAAGACTTGTAGATTTAATAACCAAATATAGTAGCACAGCTGGACACAAAGTCAACTCTCAAAAATCAATAGCATTCCTGTACACAAGCAACAAACAGACTTAAGAGAGAAATTAGGGAAACCACACCTTTCACAATAGTATCCAAAAAATGAAATACTTAGGAATCAATCTAACAAAGGAAGTGAAAGATCTATTCACTGAAAATTACAGTACTGTGAAAGAAGAGATTGAAGATGATTTCAGAAAATGGAAAGATAATTCTTGCTCGTGGGTAAGAAGAATTAACATTGTGAAAATGGCCATACTATCAAAATTGTACAGATTCATTGCAATCCTGATCAAAATGCCATTAATATATGTCACAGATCTAGAGAAAACATTCCTAAAATTCATCTGGAACCAAAAGAGACCCAGAATAGCAAAAGCAATCCTGGGCAACAAAGGAAAAGCAGGAGGCATCACAATCCCTGTCTTGAAATTATACTACAAAGCTACTGTGATAAAATCAGCAAGGTACTGGCAAAAAAAAAAAAAAAAAACAGACCTGAGGATCAGTGGAACAGATTAGAAGATATAAGCACAACTACAAACACACTCAGCCACCTTATCTTTGACAAAGGGGCCGAACATGTTCCCTGGAAGAAAGCCTCTTTAATAAATGGTGTTGGAAAAACTGGCTGTCCACATGCCAAAGATTAAAATTAGAACCATGTCTATTGCTTTAAAATGAAAAAAGAGAACTAGAAAAATTAGAACCACAAAAGACCCAATCAAAAAGAGGTCAAGTGAAATGAGGATGCTTCACAAAGAAATACTAATGGCCAATAAACCAAAATATTTCTTGTAAGCATTTTGGCAAACAAAATCTTAAGTACAGTTGAAATAGTAATAGATATGTCTATACCAGTGAGTTACCACTATTAGCAAGCCCTACAACCCAGCTCAGTGCTACTAAATAGAGTGGGGGTCCTCTATACTGTGGTGGTCAGATAGATGCTCTGCTTGTCAGTACTTCTCAAGGCCTACGAAAACTCATTCTCTCAGCCCAGGGGTCCGACACATGCACAGTTATCCTAGAAAATGGGTAGTTAGATCAAAGAAACCAACTCTCCAGGTAGTACATTGATTGTAACATAATATATAACGGAGAAAATGGGAAACTTTCAAAAGATTTCATATTTACTGAAAAATATTATGCGGGGGGGGCATTAAAGCAATAATTATGATGAGAAAAAGACTTAGACACATGACAATGTTAAACTCAGATTCCACTGAATTTTAGCAATAATATATGGGAGACTATGAAAGATTAATTAATTTACTATGTTCCTTTCAGGCTCCCCTGCTCAATTATAGTTTGTGTTCTTCTTCTTAAAAACTTGAATACTAAACCCAAATCTTAGTAGAAAAGTGAACATAGGTGCTCAGTCTTCATTTGTTGATGGACTTAAAATTCTCCACTAACAAATGATTGAGCCAACAGTACAATTTATGAGACATGAGCTACACAAAGTTACCATCACCCGAGGGAAGTTGGTATAATTCTGTGATGTTCTGGTGTGTATCTTACGTACATAGAGAGTGATAAGATGCTTGCATTGGAAGAGGACTGATGTGAACTCAAGGACATGCACAAGGAGAGAGGGAAAGGAGGCCAGGTGCTGGTGTGTTTCACTGTTACATCACTGCATGAAATGAAACAGGTGCAATACGCAAATCCAAGTTTTCTTAGGTAGTATGGATAGCACCTTGTCCCACTTCAAGGGAATCTCGGCAAACTAACTGCCTTAGGGCATCTGTTGTCCTCAAGTTATGTTACTCTTGAAATGGTAATCCATGCCCCACCTTCTATCTAAACAGCCATGCATTTGCCAATGATAGATTTGTAATAGCACCGATACTCTGTCATGCCTTTCTGAAAACAGTGACAAATACACCCAGCTACCTTGTGGATGGAGTTGATCATGATTCTCTCCAGCTCAACCAACCACTTTTCCACTTGACCTCGGGCTTTCGCGGTGGAAATGGTCTCCATGAGCTCTACCACCTCGCCTTCGCTGCTCTTCATGTGAGTAATGTCCAGCGTTTGTGTAAATTCTACTTTTGCGATTCCTTCAAAACATTTCTTCAAGTGAGGCTGCACCCTGTTAGGAAAATAAATGTAAAGAATTAACTAAATGAAAGTGTTGTTTGAGGCTGGCATTAACTGAACAATCACAGAAGAGCTACAAAGTCACAATTATAATAAAGCTAAAAGGAGAGATCCATGAGTCTCCATTTTCAATACAACAAATTGTAAGATGCTCAAAGTAACAATAAAAGCTATTGCTTGGTTTTTTGGAGACAGGGTCTCACTTTATAGTTCAGGCTGGCCTTGAACTCACTGTGTGGCCCAGGCTGGCCTCAAACTCAGGGGAATCCTCCTGTCTCAGCCTGCCAAATGCTGGTATTATAGGCATGTGCCACTATGCCTGGTTTTCAACCACTTTTAACTAACAGGTAAATATACTAATTTAAAGACTCTTCAATACACCAAAGTAGCCATTTCAAGTGAAATCTTCAGAGAATGCTTGAAAATTATGGCCTTTTAGTCCTTCCATATTTTAAGTAGTTTGTGGTTTATTAAACCAACTGCTCTGACATACCCAACTGTTAGTCTGTTCAATGTAATATGGGTGGAAACGACCAACCCCTCATCTCTGGCACGTTACCAATAACCAGCTGCGTTCCTCTTTCAAACTGGCAAAAGAAGCAGTATCTAAAATTCAGATAGAAACCGGAACCTAAACTTGTCTTTTCTTAAAAATAACCTGGACCATGTGACTCCTTCTTTGAAGGCACAAGATCTAAATTTGTTTAGCAAATTATTTATTCACTGCCTACTTTATATCAGACATCTTTTAGCAGCAGGAAAATTTGTGAAAGATCTCTGCCATCACGGAGCTCCCATATTGCTAGAGGAAGACAGACAGCAAATAAATACATAAAGCGCAGTGCGTGCCTGGTGGTCACAAACACGCAGGGACGAATATCATTTCATGGCATTGTTTATGTTTTTGCACATTAAAGTTGATTGTTGATAATAACTTAGAGTATTCTTGAAGAAAAATGATTATATAAACGTGAATGCATACAATTATTCATGTTCCGTGTTTCTCTATGAATTAAACTTAAGCAGATAGACTTGGCCACGGACTATAAAAGAGGAAGTGTTACCGAGTGGGGTCTTTAGTCTCAGACAGGATCTCAAGAAGTTCATCATTTGACAAGAAAAAGAATCTGGGAAAGAAGAGACGTTTCTTCTCCAAATATTCGTTCAGTCCTTTAAGAATGAGTTCCAAAAGTTCATTACTTTTTTTCAGCCTTTCCAGCATTCTATCAATAGTTACAACTGCCAGAACATGTTTATTCTAAAAATGAAAGAGAAAACACTTGACTCAAAAACATTAGACAATAACATTGCATATACTCACATATCTGGGGTTTTACATTTTTAATCAAATGAAGGTTATGCAAATTTTAACGTGAAAATTTATTTTTATAAAGTAGTCTTATGTATTTCTAGGTCTCCCCAGCCTCCTAGCCACGTAATACTGAGCCATGTTGTTGGAAAGAGAGAGAACCGGAGAGAGAGACAGGGAGAGAGAGACAGGGAGAGACAGAGACAGAGACAGAGTCACAGAGACAGAGAGAGGCAGGCGCTGAGTGTAAGGGTGGGTGAAACAAAGTGTGAGATATATCTTCTGGTCTCTCAGTCTTTGAGGAAAGTACTCTTTGAGATCATCATTAAAATTGCTATTTTGAATATGTTCTCAACAGTAATAGAATAACACAATCCCTTTTTTACAACCATAGTTTGAAAAGTGAGAAAGTAAGTGTTATGAGTGGTGGGGGGACATTCTCTACAAAGACTTTGCGAACCATGACCTGCAGAGCCATGTTACAATCTGCCTGCAAGCGCTCAGCTCGGGCCGTCTCTTCCCAGATGCCCAGCGATCCAGGCACCGGCCGGTGCACCCTCCTGAGGTGGGACTCGGAATGCTGTCACACATGAGGTGCAGCTTGCTTAAAAATGATTCCAAATAATCAAGAGCTTAAAAAGAGTTTTCTTTTGTGCTGCACAGTCCAAAATAAGAATTATAACCAAAAACTAATACTAAGAACTCATTTCTTAAAAAAATAGAGTATGTTAACTTCTCTGAATATCTATATACTAACCACTGGTTTATAAGAATCTTATTAAATACACATTAAAAACCTATTGCAAATATGTATTAAATGTCATATACACATTAAAATAGAAATATACATTAAAATACCATCTAGATACAGTAGAAAGAAGAAATTTTTTCAGTCAGGATCTCACTATGCAGTCCAGGGTCACTCTAAACCCACTACAGAGTCCAGGCTGGCCTTGAACTCACAGCAATCCTCCTGTCTTAGCCTCCAGAGTGCTGGGATTACATCTGTGCACCACTACACCCGACTAAAATTCTTTCTTCTTATTTCTTTAACACATGACTAATATCATCTGAGCCTATTCTTGGTCATATAATTCCAAACTCAGTTTACCATTAACAAAATTAGAGAAGGTCTTTACTAGGAAAGTATAAAAATGTGTCTCAAAAGGCATTAAAACACAATATAAATTTCAATCACCAGACCAAATAATAAATATCATGAAAATATACTGATATTTATTAATGTAATAGGGCATTTTAGTAAATTTATGTGAAATTAAGAGAATATTATTTTTAAAATAAAAACCTATTTCAATATTAGCTAGTTAAGCTTATTTTCATGTTAAACTATGACTAAAAGACCAACCAAAACTTCAGCTGTAAATTGTTTCATGTAAGAAAATTTTACTCTTACTGCATTAGTCTCTGAAATATTTTTATGTACTTTGAATATAGCGAAAAAGAAAAGATACAATTTTTGCTTTGCCTTGAATTATAACAATGTAACTTGGAAATACAAAAATTTAGTCACAGGGCAAAATAATTAATACCTGTTTTCTCAGTAAAAGAGAAATATTTAAAATACGCAATAAAATTAGATCAACTTACCTTTAGAGTGCAACTCGTTACAGGCATTTTATTTACTAAGTTTTATATTTCAAGTAAACATCGAACACACACACACACACACACACACACACACACACACACACGATTCAAGCTACAATTTAAAATGTGCAATTTAATCAATTCAGTGGAGAATACTTTTATAAGACCAAATCCAAAAATGAAAATAGTGTTCTTCGAGCGCCATCTACTGGAAAAGTACACCTTTCTTTGTTAAAAATAAGCTGAATCGTTGCTAATAGAAGGAAAAATTCTTTTCACAAATTAATAATATTTGTTTTATTCTTTCCAAAATAATTTATTGCAATATTGCTGTTTTATATGATATCTGGAGGCTTAAAAATTCAGTTTAAAAAACAAGTCATATTCCCTTCGTTAAATATAATTTTCAAACCAACTAAAAAACTGCAAAAACTTAGCATTCAAGAAAATTTTTTTGCCATGGTGCTTCGCTGAAATTCTTAGAACCAGACTGTTTCATATTTCAGAATTTTTTGGATTCTGTAACATTTACCAGTTGAACATTATTAATCTGAAAACGTAAAATCTGAAATAAAAGCTCCAGATTGTGGAGCATTTCCCCCAGCCCCTTCCCCTCTGGCTCTTTTCCCTGTTCTCTTACTCTGACTTTTAGTGATCAGTGTTGCACTGCCGCGCCCTGTGCCGTGATGGTCCTGGCTTGGAGCAGCCGACCATGGACTGAACCTCTGAAGCCACGTACTCAGATCAACTTCTTTCTTTAAGAAATGACTAACACACATACTGGATCTAAGGAAACAGCACATAAATGCAATTATCTCATGCCCAGAAACAGAACCCCTTCCCTCTCTTGGTGAGAAGACGCACATAACAAAGACCACCCCACACAAAGGAGAGGAACCGTTTCTGTTTTCCGTCCCACGCGGTGCTCCTTCATGCCTGTGTGACTTAGACCATTTGCTTAATCTCTTCAAGTCTAAAATGGAGATAAGGTCTTAGAGCTTGCATGAGAACCAAGCCAGATAACATCCGACGTGATTAACACAGCGCAGAAAAGACTGCCCTCTCTCCCTCTCCCTGTTCCAGGTCAGCAGAGACAGATGAACAGACAGACAGAGACAGACACTCTGGGCAAGGCAGAGAATCACACAGTTATACCACATGTGTGACACCTGTATCACTTCAACAGTTTCATGGAATTAAAATGTACATCTTATAATCTGCCATCCCTCAAGAAAGGTACTTATTATAGTAAAACAAAGCTGACTTCGAGCCCCTTCGAGCATTGCCACAGGACCCCAGCACAGAGCAGGCAATCCATGAAGCATGTGTTGTTGAGTGAACACAGGCAAGTTAAGCCTGCAGATGTTCAGAGGAACCCAAGGAACATCTGGCTCTGCACCGGACCTGACTGCTACTAATTAGCTGTGTTCTCAGGAAACAACAAGATGCTGTAACATGAAGCTGCCACCTGACTGGCCTGAGTTTCAACCAGGCACCAGTGGAGTGCACTTCTGGGGTGTGTGGGCAGGGGGCCAGGGGGTATGACTTTAGAGTCTCCATGTGGTTACTCGCCCTTTTTGCTCGGGCACCGTTACCTTGCTCTGTTTCCCAGCTGCCATGAAGTGAGTGTTTTGTTCTGCCACATCCCCCTCCCTGGTTTCCTGCCTTGGAGCCAGCCGACCATGGACCCGGAACACAGAAATCATGAGCCAGATCAACCATTTCCTCCCGGAAGGTTTGGGTGTTGAGAGTTCGGGATCAGCAGCAACAGGAGAGCAGACTGATTTACTGCTAAAAATTCACAACTTGGAATGCCTCCCTTGACATCTTATGTTTACTGAGGTTGGGGAAAAAGGAATTATTAATTGTCATATTTTCTTGCTAAATAAACAATCTTACAACTTTAATCTTAATTTTTTTTTTCTGGTACCAGGGATCGAACTCAGGACCTTGCGCTTGCCAGGCAAGCGCTTATGCCACTGAGCTATACCCCCAGCCCCTCAATCTTACAACTTTAACAGGTCTTCTCTTGCTGGTCAAGTATCACAGATCCCACCAGCTTGAATGATGAGCTCCAGGTTTAAATTAAATGACTAGGGAACCAGGAACCTGAAACTTCAACTGGGTTACCTAGGGTTTTCTAACTGCTGCTACAAGTGAGCTTCACAGAAAATACATGTGCATAGACTTAGGGGAGTTAAGCTCCAGCCTGCTCAGGAAACTTCTGAAAACATAAACTTCCTCATCAGAAATTCCCGGACACTAACTTAGCGAGGTCCTCATGAGCTGTTTTGCACTAAGAAAGGAAATGCAGCCGAATGAATAGAAGAGCAAGCTTCTTACAGTTTTAAGATTCTTGGGCCTCATTAGGAGTTGAAATTGTCATTAAGAGCCAGGGTATTTCTAGGATTAATGCGGATTTCAGGGCCCAATCACCTAAAATAGAGTTTTCAGGGGTTTTTCGGAATATACTCAGAATCCTCAGAACTAGCAACAAGTGGGTGTATGTCGATTATTCATTTACTCATTCAGCAAAGTCTGCAGAGGGCCTGCTGCGAGTGAGGCCCTGTGTGCAGGGCTTCGGTGATAGTGGTGACAAAACAGAGCCCCGGCCCGGGCGGGGAAGCAGATGCCAGGCAACGCGCACCGCGTCCGCACGTTCCACACAGGGGGCCTGAGCTCCCCGAGCTTTGCGGAGCCCCAGTCTCAGCCGTGGCCCACTGGGGTGAGCCTGTGTCAGGTGGGTCTCTTGGAGCCGTTTCTCCAACAGCGCATGCTTGCTTTTTGTGTCACATCTTGGCGATCATCACAATACTTCAAACTTTTCCATTATTAGTCAAGCTATCACAGCGCTGTGTGATCAGTGATGTTTGATGTTAGTGTTATAATTGTTTTGGGGACACCACAATCAGCACCCTTAGTAAGTGGCAAATTTAATCAACATTGTCTCTTACTACTCCACCGCTGGACCGTTCTCCAACCTCCCTCTGTCTCCTAGTACTCCGTTGATGGATTCCCCTTCTCCCTCCACCCCTCTGTCTCTGACACACAACTCTGAAATTAGGTCACTTAACAGCCCTGCAAATGGCCTGTGAGTATTAATGTCAAAGGGAAAGTTGAAGGTTTCTCACTTTAAGTGAAAAGCTAAATATGATTACTCTTAGTGAGGAGGGTCCACCGAAAGCCAAGACAAACTGGGAGTTAGGATCCTTGTGCCAAACAGGTGGCCCAGGTGTGAATGTCAGAGAAGCCCTTGAAGGACATCGAAAGCACCACTCTGGTGACTACACAGATGACAAGCTGGTGGTGGAGCTTCATGGCTGATGGGAACAAAGCCTGAGAGGTCTGGGCAGACCGAACCAGCCGCAGTGGGGTCCCTTATCCAAGCCTCACCCACAGCCAGCCCCTCACTCTCCAATGCTGTAAAGGTTGAGAGAGATCAGGAAGCTGCAGAAGAAAAGTTTGAAACTCGTGGAGGTTGTTTCCTGAGGTTTAAGGAAAGAAGCTGTCACCAGACCATAAACATGCCAGGTGAAGCAGGTGGTGCTGATGTAGACCCTGCAGTGAGTTGTCCAGATCTACTCAGGCAATGAGTGATGGCATCTCCAACAAAGAGCAGATTTTTTTTAGTATAGATAGAACAGTTTTATTGGAAGAACATGCTATATCTTTCATAGCTAGTGAGGAAAAGTCAATGCCTGATTTCAAAGTTTCAATGCATAGGTTGACGCTTAGGAGGAGCTTATGCAGCTAGTCAATTTGAGGCAAGGCCAATGCTTATTTTCCATTCCAAAACTCCCAGAGCCCTTCAAAATCTGACTAAACCTTTGCAACCTGTGCTCTATAGGTGGAGCAACTCAGTCTGCTGGACAGCACGGATTGCTGAATAGTTCAAGGCAGTCTTGAGATCAGCGGGGGAAGAAAAGTCTCCTTTCAAAATACAATGTTGTTTGACAATGCACTTGGTCACCCAAGAGCCCTTATGGAAATATCTAAGATTAATGTTGTTTTCATGCCAGCTAACACCACATCCATTCTGCAGCCCAAAAATCACTGAGCAATTTGGCTTTTGAGACTTAAGAAAGTTAAAGATTTAAGAAATCTTTTTGTAAGGTGATACCAGCTATAGATAGCTAAAGAACCCGGCAGAGTAAAGAAATAGCCCTTAAAAATGAAAAAAGAAATAGCCTTGTGGAAAGGATTTACCAATTAGATACCATTAAGAACATCTGTAACTCATGGGAGGTGAGAATATTTACATCAGCCAGTTTGGAAGTTGGTTCAAACTCTCAGGGATGACTTCCAGCAGTGCAAGGCTTCAGGGTGGGGAGTAACTGAAGATATGGTGGAAACAGCGACAGAACTAGAATTGGAAGTAGAGTCTGAAGGTGCAACCTAATTGCTGCAGTTTCAGGACAAAACTTTAGCAGATGAGGAGCTGCTTTCACGCATGTGTAAGTAAAGTGGATTCTCGAGAAGGATTCTACTCCTGGTGAAGATACCACAAATGCTATTACCAGGAAAGCAAATCCTTCCGAGTATTACAGAAAATTAGTTGATAGCAGCAGGGTTTGAGATCTGACTCCAATTCTGAAGGTTCTTATGTGAGTAAATGCTGTCAAATAGCATCACATTCTCTAGAGAAGTCTTTCATGAAAAGAAGAATCCACCAGTGTGGAGAACATCCTTGTGTTTTACTTTGAGAAACTTTCCAGCCACCCTAAACTTCAGCAACCACTGCTCTGATCGGCCAGCAACCACCACCGGGGTGCAGCACCATCAAGATCGTGGCTCCTCAAGTGCTCAGGATCACTAGCATTTGTAAGTAGCAAAGTATTTTTTACTAAAATTACATGCAGGCTCTTTTTAGACAATGCTACCGCACACCGTCATAGACTACGGCATAAATGTAAATCATATGCACGGGGAAACTAAAAATGTGTAAATCACTTTTATTGAAGTGTTTGCTTTTGTGCAGTGATTTGGTATGGAAACCAAGTAATTCTGAGGTAAGCCTGCAGGAATCAAGTTAGGAGATGGGAGAGACTGAAAAAAAAAGAGAAAGGGCTGGATAAAGAGCGGGGAAAAGGCAAGGCGGGCCTGTGTTGCATAGGGTGCTCGACTGCGCCTCCTCATGAAGGGAATAGTTGAACAAAGACTTCAAGAAGGCAAAGTATTGCTGTGCAGACATTTTGAAATAGAATAGTCCAGGAGGAGGGTTGGGCCAATGGAAAGGCCTAGGAAAGGATGTGCTCAGTTTGTGTGATTAGAAAAAGAGGAGGAGGAGGAAGTGGAAGGAGGGGAGGAGGAGGGAAAGTAGGACGAGAAGGGGAGGAATACAGTAGTGTGGCTGGCAGGCAGTAAATAAAGCAGAATGTCTGTCATGGGACAGAGATGTAAATGCGCAGAGTGAATAGATCAAGAGTTTCCTGTTCAGTGAAACCAGAAGCATCTCTGCCTTGGACACAACAGTACCTACTTGACCAAGATTATCATTTCTGGGCTTCAACTAGCATGGCAAAAATTAAGAGAAGTTATGAGCATCCCATTAGGTGATCTGGTGATAAGCAGCACTCTCACGCTCAGCCCTGAATTCCCATGCCTGGGAAATAAGCCGCACCCCTGGGGGGAGGAAGGAACCCTAGAGATGTACACAGACCCCCAGGTTGCTGTCTTCCCAAAGGCACAGCAAGTAGCTCTCAGTAGGGGCCACTCCACATCTCACCAGTCAGCCTCACAGAAGCATTGTCAGCCTCATGAGCATCGGCAGTGGGCATGTGCCCCTTGTGTTGCCAGTTCCTTGACAGAGCAGTGCTGTGTGGAAACTATGTTGAGGATCAGGTTATGTAGTAAGTCAGTGAATGGCAGTATTGGCAGAAGCTGGGCATGGGGAAAAAATCAATGTGATGTAGAAGAACCAATGCCCCTTCCACGCTGTAGGAGAGCTGATCATTCAGTTCCCTGTCCGGGGCTGCCCGGCCCCTCCTGGCATGGTGCTGTTCCTGGAGTACCATGCTAATCTCTACCATCCGCAGCTCCCGCACTCAGCACTGTGGCGAGGGAGCGCCCCTAGTGTTAAACCTCTCCATAATCTCTACCAGCCCAGCCCTGACCTGTTCATACCTGAGTGACCCCAGAGCATGATTTGATGAGAGTCATTCTGGCTTATCCTTCAATAATCTGTCCTGGATTGATTATTCATCATCTTAACTCTCAAAAGTTCTTCAGTTTAGATTGTATATCACATGATTATTCCGTTTCCACATCCTGGCACCTGCTGGTTGACACTCACAAAACAAGCCAACCTGGTAATTAAGTGCTTTCTTTTGCAGGGGTACCTTTTATTACACATTCACATGGAACATAAATATGCTGCCACTGTTATCTGCCCTAATGGTACCCTCTATGCCTCATCCCCAGAATTCTCTCTGACCAACCCTTCAGTCTTGCTTCTTGTCAGTCTTGGTTTGTATAATCTGGCTTGAACTCGTCATGATCAATGTGGCTTCACACTACTGATCATCTCTCTTTCCAAGCAAGGTTTAAAAAGCAAACCAATATACTCATCAAAGGGGTGCTGCCGAGGACTCCCTTCCTGTTGTTCTTTAAGACCACCCATAAAGGGAGTATGTCACTTCCACTTCCAGAAGGTACAAGGGTATTTTACATCAGCATCTATAGACTGAGCTCTAAGTTCTTTAAGTCATATCAGGGATCTTCTACCATATCAATGTCATAGACACAGGCCGTCCAAGAGGTCAAGTTGGGAACAAGACAACTAAACAGAACTCCTCAGACCTCTTTGACTAAAACATCAATGCCAGCACCTCTGACAAGCACACTCCTGCAATACCTTAGGTTCTTTCTTCCCTGTCTAGGCACCATTGCCAGATACTGTTGCTTCTACTGCTGCCGAGCTCTACCAAGATCCCAGCAATAGAACATAGCAGAGTGTGAGGTTCAGGGTGCCCAGGGGCAGTCAAATTAATCCCAGTGTCCCCATTTCCAGTTCTCACCATCTGAATAAATAAACTATCTTTCACCCAACAGATCCAGAAAAGCTGTGAATTTAATTGCCTTGTAATTTGGCAACCCACTGGATAAGACTTTCAATTTATTTTTATCTACATCACATTTACAGCTATGAAAAATAAGAGACCCTGTGAGGGCAATCACAGTCCTCTGACTACATTGTAAGAAGAGAATTTTAAAAATTTTGGGGTTTTCTTTTTTTTTTTTTTTGGTACTGGGAATTGAACTCAGGACCTTGAGCTTGCCAGGCAGGTGCTTGTGCCACTGAGCTATGTCGCAGCCCTAAAATTTTGAATTATGCTGTTTCTTTAAATTCTCTAGTGTTTTTGCAATAAGTCAGCCTATCTCACATTCCTTGTATTTCAAATCCCTGATATACTGACCTATTCCAGGAGCTACTGACCTACTGAAGACTTACCCATAAAACAGACTATTCACTTCAAAGACCAAAAGCAAAAGTTAAGTCAGTGGCTTTTGCACTGCATGCCAGGTACCACCAATGCCCACATCACAGATAAGTGACAAAAGCAACGATAGGAAGGCCATTTTGAAGATGCAGCCATGTCTGAAAGTGAGCAACCACACCTACAGCAGATACTCACGATGACCCTCTTTACCCGTGTACACTGAACCCACCTGTGTGCTTCCCCTAACAAGATCTGATCAAAGAGCAAGACCAAGCAGCCCCCACCTCAGGCCCACCCACAGAGGAATCCTCTGAGAAGTCACAGGGCCAGGAAAGACACACAGTGCTGGTCCACTAGACTTCTTTTCCAGCCAGTGTCACCTGTGGCTGGTAACAGGGGTCTTGGGAAACTGTAGGCAGTAGGCAACCCACAGCACTATGGACTTCAGGTTCAGAGTGTGACATAGGTTGGTGGCCACAGGAATGACACAGTAGCTAGGCCAGTGATGCTGTCCAGGACCAGGAGGACTTCTGCCTGACTGTGAATGTGGTGTCCAGGGCTTATCTGCCCAGGGAGAAACTTGTGGGGGAGGAATACACTCCTCAGCACTCTCCTGCTTAGTTCTGAAGAGCGCACCAACTGTGGATGTGGGGCCAGGCTGGGCTTGACTCACCCTCTAGCACCGAAACAGTGATGACAGGGACTCCCCCAAGACTCCACACCAGCAGCAGCTCTTGCAACTTTTGCCTAGGTGTCCCTGTGTGCTGACAGGGGAACTCACTACAGAGTCAAAGAAAATAATCAGTCTGCTTAGAAGGCCTGGAAAGAAAGGCACAAACAAAACCAGATTAGGAAGACTGAGTAAATCAATGCCCAGGTGACATCATGTGCCCACAAGCACCAGGAACTTTCAGGAAGCCCTGACCTCATTCACAGCTTAAGTAAGGTGCCAGAAACAAATCAGACAGTAATCAGTATGAGAGAACTTGCAGAGCATTTAAAAGAATCATTTTAAGGAAACTCAATGAGATTAAAGAAAACTGAAAAATGATTCAACACCTAACAGAGAAAACTAACAGATGGAAGGCTTTAAAAACAAAATCAAATGGAAATCCTTGACCTGAAAATTCACTAAGCAAAATCTAAAGAGCATTAGAAAGCATTAAGGGCAGGAGAGATCAAACAGAAGAGACAATCCATAAAGCTGAAGACAGGCTATTTCAAGTACACAACTGGGAAAGGGAAAGAATAAAGGGTTATACAGAGAGCTTATGGGAACTTGGGGCCAATTCTAAAAGACTAAGTATTTGGGTTGTGGAGGTTCAAGAGGACCAAAGGGGTAGAAAGCTTATTCAAAGAAATGGTAACAGAAAACTTCGTAAACCTAAAGAAGGGTACAAAAATCCAAGTACAGGAGGGTCAAAGGTCAGAGTAAACTCAACCGAGTTTATCCTGTGGCATGTGTGTTAGTCATCTTTCCATGCCTGAGACAAAACACCTTATGCAGGAGAAGGTTTTGGCTCCTGGCTTCAAGGGAGTCAGTACATGGTTGGCTGGCTTCATTGCTGTCTGCCTGTGGTGAGGCAGAGAATCACAGCGGGAAAGAGAGAGATGGAGACAGAGACAGAGAGAGATAGAGACACGGAGAGAGAAATATCCCCATCAAAAGAATGTGCCCAATGACCTACTTCCTCCAATCAGGCTGCATCTCCTACAGTTTCCACCACCTCCCAATAATGCCATCAGTTGGGGACCTAGCCGTGAGCACTCAGCCATTGGGTCATGCCAGATCCAAACTACAATGACATCTTACAATGGAGCTCTCAAAAGTGAGAGATAAAGAGTTTTCAAAGTAGCAAGAGAAACAAAACCACACAGAAGGGGTCCCAGTTATCCTGATAGCTGGCTTCTCTACAGAAACCTTATAGGCAGGAGAGAGCGGCATGAGACTCTCACAGTACCGAAGCAGACAACTGTCACCCTAAGTACTGCACCCAGGAAAGTTATCTTTCAGAGATAAAGGAGAAAAAAAGACATTCCCAGGTAAACACACACTGAGGGACCAGGCCAGGCCTACAAGAACTGCTAAAGAGAAATCTTCAAACCGAGAGAGATACTGAATAAGTAGAAAAAATGAGCAGGTAGAAGATTTATTAGTAAGAATAACTACACGGACTTGGAGACCTTTGTACACTGCTGTTGGGAATGCAAATCAATACAGCCATTATTAAAAATAGTGTGGAGGCCCCTTAAAAAATTAAAAACAGAATCAACACATGATCCAGCAATCCCCCTGCTGGGCAGATATGCAAAGAAATGAAACATGCAGAAGAGACATCGCACGGGCACTGAAGTGCTCCTTACAACAGCCAGAAAACAGGGATCTCCAAGTGCTCACAGCTGAGGCCGAGACAATGACAATATGGCACGCACACACCATAGATTATAATTCACCCATCAGAAGAAGAGAAGTGGGGTTGATGGATCGACTTGCACTGAGTGGCAGCTAAATCAGAGCCAGACATCCTGGGGTGCTACTGTACAGTGGGGTGACCACAGATGACAAGGTCCTGTCTCTTGCAAAGAGCTGGAAGAAAGGATTTTAGAAGTTTTTATCATAAAAATTACAAGGCTTGGAGTAGGTAGATGCATTAGCCTGATTTAAACGTTACACAATAGATTCATGTATTGACACATAACATGGTATCCCAGTGACACAAGTTTATGTCTTTATAAATTTAATACATTTTTTAAAAAAAGAAAAGAAAGGCAGATGGCCACCTGCAGTACACAAAAAGTAAAACCAGACGAAGTGATACAGCACCTGGATGGCCGCCATGAGAGCATGGGCTGCACACCCGCAAGGAGGAAGTTTGCATCTCCTGACCACAACCACAACAGCAGCCATTATGCAGAATCACTGTCTCTTTTTCCCCCTCTTCCTGTCCTCGCCTCCTCCCCTCGCCCTCCTTATTCCCACCTGGTCCTCATCCAAGCCTAGGAGACCTGCACAGACAGGAGAATAGGGTGGGACAGCTGCCCCCACATGGTCCCAACCCGGGAGCCATGGGGCCACTTCCATCATGGGGAGACCGGGAGCTCACAGCAGAACAGGAGCTTAAGGTCATGAAACAGCTTCAGCTAAGGTTTCCAAACCATCTTGATAACCAAAAGTGACACCACTGCGTCAGGAAGGGAGCTTCTTCCAGCAGGAGAGGGGCTTTGGGCACACATATTGGACCAGAGCATAAACATTATTTCATGTTTACACACCAAAGTACTAAGACATCTCAATCAAACCACTTATATTAGTCACAGCAATTACATTCTATTTTTAACCTCTGAGGCTTTCTTCTTGGCAACATATACCATTTAAAGAGCCTGTAATAGTGATGTCTTGGAATGAAAGTGATGACCTTTTGTAGCAAACAGTTAATCTTCTCTCTGCTACACAGATCATCTCATTAGACTTCCTGAGAAAAATGAATCTTGGAGAGTACTGATAAATGCTGCCCCAAATCTGAGCATACTGAGAAAGAAAACCAGGCAGTTCAGGAGGATTACCATGACTTGTAATAAAAGTAAGCATCACCAAAGACACAAAAACAAACACTGCTTATTTGGAAATGAAGGAAAGAATTATTTTCTTGTTTATTGCTTGATTTTTATTTCAGCAGTTTTATAGGATCAAAAATGTGCCCTCTTTATTTACTGGTTCTGGGATAGCTGCCCTTCCCAAGCATTGAAATACTTAAAAAATTCTTCAGCAGGGTGGCATTTTATGAGGCTATCTGGAGCACATATTAAAAATATAATTTTTTTGGAATATTATTCAGCTATAAAGAAAGACAGTTTGGGGGACTTTGTAGGCAAGTGGTCAAAACTGGAGTCCATACTCATAAATGAAATAAATCAGCGATACATGTGCAGGCAATGTATTGTATCACTGGTGTAAGAACCCGAGCGTGGGAATATAAACTAAGAGACATGAAGGAAATCTGTTCTAAAACAAAGAACAGATGGGACGAGGGAAAGGAGAAAAGAAAGAGACAAAAATGTATGTATGTATATATGAATATACATATATGCAGGAGGGCTAACATGGTTCTACTATTGTATTATA
>PVLD010003306.1:0-48952 GCA_004027595.1 Dinomys branickii | reverse complement strand
TTGTTTGCCTGTTTTGTTTTTTGTCTTTGGATTTTTGGTTTTTGTGTTTTTTCTGTTGTTGAGAGGATTAATTGTCTGACTAATTCTGCATGTCTGTATATGGGTTCATATATTTACACTTCGAAGATATCAATGGATAAAGCAATAACCACTGTTGAGACCATGTCACCTTGTCTATAGATTAGTTGTGATTGTACTATTTTTTATGCTAATTGGTGTCTGTTTGTTAATATGTTTTTGTACTTTTATATTTAAAAACAAAACAAAAAAAATAAAAATATAATTTTTTAATTTAAAAATGATACTATCTAGAAGAATAATAGTATCTACCTTTTATTTTTGAGATGGAAGGAAATTCTAGTTAACCCTTTTCTAAATGAAAATGTGTGCATGTTATAAAGGTATTGCACTGCAGTAAGGTAACTCTATGCATGGCAGATTGAATTTAAAATCAGTTGATTAGAGATGATTAAGAGTGCTACAAAGTGACTCACTAACAGTTCCTTAAAATATGGAATAAATTCCAGGTTTGTTTCATACAGCTTTGTTTGAGCAGTAGTGCATAAAATGTGGTAAACCTACCGAACAAAATAAGCCCATGTCCAGCTTTCTCAATATTTTCCCATCAAATCAATAAAGTATCAGTATTTGGAGTTATACTCACAACTTTCGAAGTTTAAATAATAAATGTGCACATTTTTATTTCCAGTCTTAAAACTTTTAGGATAATGCTCATCCTGTCTTACAGTGCTATATTTGCTCACAATACCCGTGCAGAGGTTTACACTTATGTAAGGTATAATAGCTGCTGCTCCTGTTTTAATGTTACAGAGCACAAACCACACCTCAGAGGTGGTGAATAAATGCCTTCGGAACTGGACAAGAGCACATGCGCTCAGTGTTCCTGGTTTTTATTAAATTCTTCCTTAGCTTAAATGATCAGCCTCCCTCCACTGAGTCCACATCTGTATTTCCTTAGTGTATTCTGTTTGCATTTATTGGGCTCTCTGTAATTCATCTGCACCCCACTTCTCTTTGCAGTCCATTTTTGGGGTCCCTCCCAGAGAAAGCTGCCGGCGCTCCCACCAGATCAGGGGTGGGTAAGAGCCCCAGACAGAACCACAGGCCTTCAAATAACAATCCAAGCTGCACCTTGAGGACTGGGAGGGACAACATGCTCATTCCTGCCTTCCCGACTTAGCTCATGGAAATGTAAAATAATGCTGAAAGGCAAAGGCCCGCAGGAAAAAGAAGCCTCACCAGAAACAATAACGCGTGTTGTGGATTTCTGAAAATCAAAGTCAGGTCACCTTGACTACATGACCACATGCACAGAGCTTTTCTCCCACCTGCAGGACACTCTTCATTAAATCCCGCCACGTTTTGTCCACCGCTGTGAAGCGCCGGCCTTCCTCGGGCATCTGTGACATGATGTCGGGGGAGCTGAAGATGGGTTCCAGGTACAGCCATGTGGCCTGGACCTTGAGCCACTCATCCAGGATCTCCTGCAGCAGCAGCAGCCTGCCCTCCCACTCTCTGCGGGAACACAGGAGCCGTGGTCAGCAGCAGAGCCACTTCCAGAGGACTGAGCCCATCTGTGTGCACGGGGGCTACTGCAGTCCCCACCCTGCAAGTCTTCAATGAGGAATTGCGTGACTACCTCAACAAATCTGTCTCTAAAATAGTAATGCCAGCATGGGCATACATACATACTGCATGCATGCACACATACATACATGTGAAGGCAGACATACCCATCTCCATGGCTATTCTGCATGTATATCCAAAGAGCACACCTACAGAGGCACTGGTGGTATAGTGGTTAGCACAGCTGCCTTCCAGAAGGGCAGGCCCTTCCAGCACCCGGTTCCACTGCGAGGAGTTACAGCTCTCACACGAGATTCCGGGCACAGTAAGGGGCTTTCAGTGAAGGCTCCCTGGACTTCTGAGGACGTGTGGTTATGCCCAAGACTCATTCGTTTCCTGTAATATTCTTTTTCTTCCCCTTTAATGTGAGCACATGAGAAGCTTCATTTCTGGGAAGAAACATTTTAACTCGTAGGCTGTAACTTATAGGATGTAATATATTCCTAAGTATGCTGGCGTGGCATTTGTGAGAAGGAGGCATATTTCACATTACAGTAGGTTAGGAGTTCATTTCTAAACACAGAGAACAAATAATGACTTAATTTCCCAAAGAGCAAATATAATTACTCTATAAGCTGCTTCTTTTACAGGCACAGCTCTTAGGTCTCTGTAGTTTCTCCATCCTGACAGCCCTGTGGTAGAGTCGGCTGCCATATTCATGTGGTGATGGGGAGACCAAGGCACACAGATGGGCGTGCCAGGCTCAGGTTCACCCAACTAATGAACGAGAGCCAGGGTTTGCACCCAGACAGCTGTAATCACTCGGCTGTGAGAGATAGGCTGGCCACAGAGATAGGAGTTGTATGGAGCAGCAACCGGCCCCAGAGGCGGGATAGCTTTGTGTGCCTATTACCACGTTACTTAACTAAAAGTGGCAATCGGATATTTTAGATCAGTAAAAGAGAAACATGTCAACAGTTTTTCAAGTTACTGAGCATTTTCAAATGGCTTAAAAAATTTTTTTTCAGTGTCTGCCAGTGAATTTGTTAGACTTTTTCTCGCTCAAGAAGACATGAGCGCCTCTGCTTTCTTCTGATGCTCTTCTGTATTCCTCTAGGCCCTGTCTGGTGCAGGAAATTTCCCACTATGCACAGTCCCTAAGAGAAATACAGAAGCACCCAGATAAACCACTTGCAGGTAGTATGTTTTCTCTGATACGCATGTGGCTGCAGTGTGGTGGAGGCAGGACCAAACACAGAGAACGGGCCGGTTCCCGCCAGCGTGCGTTCTGTGAGTCCTCATGGCAGAACCAGACACAGAGACAGCCCAGCAGCCAGCTCTCCTGGCCCATGCAGGTTCTCATGGAAGGGAGAGCAGGAGTCTGTCTTTTAAGGTAAAATACAAACTGCTTATTACAAAAACTGAAAACACTGACAGGACAAAAATGTACTACAAATGTCAGTGTCTGCTGCTTCAGAGTGCAGGTAAGAATGACTGTCTCACTCTCCCACACTTTTTAGCCATCTTTCATGAACATAAGCAGAAATTACAACAGATGTTTAGGGCACGTTTCTGAACTTGTATCTGGAAAGTGACATTTTTAGCTCTAGCTTTAGAATTTATATATTTTGAATCTATATTCACAGACACAAAATTATTTTTGAGGAACAAAGAATGAAATCAGATTCTAGGTAATAAGAAGGAACACCTGGAATACCAGGAATATCATGTTAGGATGATAGTAAAGGGTGTGTACTCTTTCAAAAGCGCTTCCGACAATGGATGGTCTCAAACATTAAGTGTGAGGTGCAGAATCAATCCTCAAAAGAAACCTCCAATTCAATAATTCTGCAACATGGTAGAAGCACTATTGTATCACCCTACCTTATTTGTTTTTCATAAGGCTTAATGAAAGGAGATCCCCGCATCGTTTGTGTTTTGACAATATGGTCATCCAGCAGCATCTGAATTTCATCAACTGCTGACAAAATGTACGTCCCGCTTTCCCTGTAAGGAAGAATGACAAATTCCATCGCATCCCATTCGGCAATCATCTTCTCCATGGCCTTCTCAAGAGAATATTCCTTGCTGGCGGCTTCACTGATACCCTCAAACCTGTCGAGATATGGCTCCAGGTTCAGGTCGATGAAGGAGAAGACGGTGGAGTCCTCGGTGGGTTGCAGTGGGTAGCCCACGATGGCGGACATGGCCTCCCAGTGCCGGGGCCGGAGGCCGGGGTTGCAGATCACCTGCACCAGGGGGATGTACTGCTTGAAGTCCTCTACCTTGGCTCTGACTTTCTTGGTCATTGCCAAGGCATTTGGAGAATCGTGGAAGGCCTTCTCCAGCTTATAGAGTCCTCTCCAGTAATTCCCCGCGTCTGCCTCCACCTGGTCTGGATTCACCTTGTGGTAGGGCCCTTCTGTCCATGCTTTGTATTTGTTGCTGAACTCAATGGTCGTTTCATAGAGACGGAGATATGGGTTCAAACCATCTTGGATTTTTTTCCGTTGAGGATATATTGAGGGCAGCCAGCCAAAGGCCTCCTCTTCAGCATTGAATTGCTGGATCTGAAAAGATGGGTAGTAAATGTATTGTTTTAAGTGCAAAACTGATTTTTTTTTGGCGGTACTGGGGATCGAACTCAGGACCCTGCGCTTGCTAGGCAGGCGCTTATTCCACTGAGCTATATCCCCAGCCCCTTGAGTGCAAAACTGAAAGTTAAGTTTTAAGAATATCTATTTCAATGTGAATCAGAAAGCCCTGAGACAACACTAAAATTAAACTTTAATAAATCTAGAAACATTTAGTAACATTTCCTGTTTTCTCCTTTTTAAACTGACAAATAAAAATGGTGTATATTTATGGTGTACAGTGTAGTGTTTTGAAATATGCATGCATTCTGGAAAGGGGATACCAAGCCAATTAACGTATGCATTCCCTTGCATACTTTTCCTGTAGTTGGCATGCGTAAAACCCTCTCAGCAACATTCAAGGATACGAAAAGCCATTTTAACTGTAATCACCATGTTGCACAATACATCTCTTAAGCTTACAGTGGTGCCTCGGTTCACAAACTAAATTCTTTGCTCGATTCTGGTTGCAAACTGAACTGGATGAGAACTGAATCAGATCCGGTGGTTAGGGTCACTGTTGACTTTACAGGGAAACTTGATTCGGTTCTTGTTTCATTCAGCCTGCGAACAGAACTGTGGAGAGAATTAAGTTTCTGAACTGAGGCGCCATCATACTGCTTCTGTCCAGTGAAAATTCCACATCCTGGGACTGACGTCCTCCTGATCCCTGCTACCCTTCTGGCTCCCAGTGACCACCACACTCCTTCCCCTCCTAGGGCTTAGACTTTTTCAGGCCCTATGTATTAATAAGCACAGGTGCCCTTCTGGGCATGACGTATCTCACCCAACACATCTTCCAAGTTCATCCACACTGTCACGATGACCGAATTTACTTTTTTAAAAGGCCAAATAGGCCTCTATTTCTTTTTTTTTAATTATAGTTGCCAGCAAACAATGTTTGGTCACATTAATTAAAATAAACAAATTTGTATTTATAGGGAAGTTTTTGCCCACCAAGATATAGTGAGAATCTAGCTTCCCTCATTAAAGGAATGTAAGTATTTTGAATAAACATAATATGGTATTAGAGACTGTGGAAAGTAGAAAAGACGTATTATATTGTAAAGTCCAGCTAAGAGTCGGTTACCCAGCTCAGGGGCAGGGACAGAGAGGCGGAAATTTAAGTAGCACCTGTTCAGCAATCGAAAGCATCAGCAGTGATGGTACCAGCAGCAGCAGCAGTTAATATAAAATGCAGAGTGGAGTACACGTGCGTGCTCATACACCTAAAGCTGCCACCTGGGCAGGGGACGGTGCTCAACTAGGGCCGTCCCTGGTGCTTCTGTGGAGAAGACGCAACCGGCATTTAGTTTGAAAGCTAAGCAGGACAAAAGGAGGCAGAGAAAGCAGTGACTTTCCCTTAGTTTCGACGTGAAATATGTGAGTGTGAGGCTGGTCAACAGGAGGAATCTACAGCTTTGGTGTGTGAGTGTTACCATTTATGCACAAGTTACTTAACATTTCAATTGCCTCGGTTAAAAAAAAAACACAGTTTCATTTCTATTTTCTCAGTGTGTGTTGCCATACTTGTGATTATTGTAAACTATTCACCAGCACTCAAGAGGCTGAGGCAGGTGGATCATTGCAAGTTTGAGACCAGCCTGGACTACAAAGTGAGCTCAAGGCCAGCCTGCACAGCATAGGGAGACCCTATCTCAAAAAGTTTAAAGAAAAGAAGATATTATAAACTATTCAATTACCTGGGCAGATATTAAAACCTTTCAACGTAAGATAAATGTAGGCCATCATTTCCTCTTTTCATATAAAATATAGTTACAACTTTCAGACACTGTATGTGGCAGATAATCAAGCTTTCCATCTTTTACCTTCTCCTACTGAGAAAGCTAATTTCTGAAAGAGGAGCATTGGGAACATAGTGGCTCAGTAGGGCAAATACCGGGTGCACCTTTAAAACACAGCTGAAGTATCTAGGCAGCCTCTGCGATGATTCGCCTGTTCCTGCTCAAACCGTGGTCCCAACTATCAGGGCAGAACCATGATGCAGCTGATTTAAAGATGCGAAATAAAGATGGAGATGCAGACCAAGATACAACTACGTCTTAAAAAGGAAGGTCCCCAAGATGCACCAATACCGATGGGAAGTATGAAGTACGTCTATTACGTCTGTTAGTGTTGATATCACGTTCTAATTAAACACAGCCAAACTGCTTCTGCTTTGCTCTGTTTGTGCAAGGCGAACACCCAGCGTGAAGTCAATGTTTCCCCGTGAACTAGCTCAGCCCCCCCGAGCCAGTTTACCGCAGACCTTGTCTGCGGCTGCATCCAGCTTGGCGTTCAGTGCCTGCGCCTTCTTCAGGTAGCGCGGCATGTCCTGCAGGTCCCCAAAGCTGTAGAACTCCTCAGCCTGCTTGGCGTAGCTCTCCAGCTCTTCCACAAACCGCTCGCAGCGCAGCTAAGAAAAACCGCACTGTGGTTACTGTTGTGAGAAGTTAAAATCCCCAGGCATCAAGAGAAAAATGCAAGTATTCCTTGAGGATTATCAGAAGGATTACTGTATTTTGTCACCAGCAAAGCACCCAAAGAACTGATCTGGAAGATATCTGAGATCTAAAACACACGCAGAACTTTTAAGTTCAAGGTAATGCACTGAGAGTCCTTAATCCTGAGACTGAAAAGCTTATCGGTATTATCTCTATAGGAAGTTCTAACAGACACACTGGATAAGAATGTGCTGAACAACAGACTTCTTTAGTATGCTGAAGGAATTATGCTAACAAACGATTTGGCATTTGGAAAATCTCATAATAATAAATATGGGACTAAAAGAAGACTGGTTTGCTTCATTTGAAGGCTGTAGAAATATCTGTTGTATTTTCATAGATAACTGGAGAAAACTGAATTTCTCCAACCCTCAGACACCAACTCCAAGAACAACTCTCAAACATGATAGTCCAAGGTTGGTTGTTTTTTGGTCCCATCAACTCTCGTCATGGAATGTGTAATGTAAATAAATCTAGATTTAAAAGCCTAACAGTCTATGTTCCAGTGTAAAACATGTGTTCCCTGAGAAATTCTTACTATGAAGTTGCCATTGGTGAGCTGCCACAAATTAAATAGCTCTAAAAATAGCTATGATTGAAATATTAACAGTCAAATTGGAGTTATTCAAAAATAGGGTTTTTTTATTTTATAGATTATCTAGGTTGATTTCTGTCCTCTTTTCTTTAATTACCTGGTAATTTTATTGCTCTGGTCCTTTGGGGGAAGGAAAATTGAAGGAAGAATTTACTGACATTGTGTGTAGTTTTTTGAACTAATATGCTTTACAGTAAAGTACAGACAATTCTGGGACACCTACCCCTGCCGTCTTCTGACAGTCTATTATATTGTAACTTAAACATCTAACGTTTGCTATTCGGGGTGTCTTCCCACATATTTAAAATTTTTTGAAGTGCCTTAAGCATCAATCAGAAATATAGCCCATTTTTAAAATAAAAGATTTTTTGAGCATACGAATTATTCTCCAGGAAGCATGCTCCATGAGTGAACTATCTTCTGCAGTATGGCAGAGGGGGAGAGCAGGGCTTGTGACCACAGCACATCTCAGCTGGCTAAACTGGACCCACTGTCCTAATATGTGGGAATCTCAATTTCTTCACCTGTAACAAGAGACTGAGACTCTTGAGCTGCTTATTCAGGCAGCAGGTGGAGTGCTCACGGGAGTCCTGTGTGCTCTGGTTTCAACATGGCCCCCAAAGATCCTGAGTTGGAAACATAATCCCCAGCAGCACCCTGTGGGGATTGGAAACATAATCCCCGGCAGCTGGGAGCCTCACACAGTGAGGGCCATCCTCATGCATGGGTTAATGCCATTATCCCAGGAGCACGTGGAGAAAGGGTAGGCTCACCGTCCTCCCCTGTGCCCATCCCCTGCCCTCTCTCTCTCACAAGTGTTATTTGTGACCACTAGTCCTTCTCCCTTTTGGCATACAGTGACACAGCAATAAGGACACAGACCTCTCAAACTTGGACTTCCCAGCTTCCGGAAGTGTAAGAAACAAACTTCTATTCTTTGCGAATTGCCAGGTCCCAGGGATTGTATTTAGAAACATGAAGTGGACTAAGATGCCACGTGTCAGCCATGGTACTGGTGAATGGATATGAATGGAGAAAGAATAAAAGTGGAACAACCTTGCTCCTGAGAACCTGACTCCCAAAAGGGAGGCAGACCTGAAAACAGCAGCACCTGGCCTGACCGCCAGCCCACTGGAGGTGCCCTCGGTTGCCACAAGCGCAAAGGAGATGCCGCGCTGAGCCCAGAGGTGTGCCAGGGAGACAAACGTGCTTGGGGAGAGGGATGGGAGCAGAGGGAGGAGGGACACAGCTTGGGGTATGGACAGGCCACAGATAAGGAGCTCAGACAAGAGGAGCAAGGCTGGGCAGAGACACAGAGGCCAGTCACAAACTTACATCTTTTAGGGAAAGATCAAAAAGGGGAAACAAAGTTAGCTTTGGGCACAGTGTTTTGGAGAGTTAGAGTGATTATGAGACACGAAGGAGTATTTCACCAAGAAAACAACGATGTTCCACAAACAAAAAGCCTGAAATTAGTACCGCAAACTATATACGAAAACTGCTGTTTTTGTTAATGGTCACCTGTGGGCAATGTTGTCCAAAGTTTTCTCCCTCTTACCTTGAAACACCAAAACATGACCCATATATATCACAATACTACTCTCTCGCTTCTTAATCATCCAACAGGCAGTGTAAAAGATCCACGTTTGTGTGCACTATTTTCTTCTAAGACTTATAGTAGGAGAAAGCTATACTATATGGCCTGTAAAATGAAGGAGTTGGCCATGTTATGTAAAAAGTTAAAATTTAGACATTTGCAGAAAGTGAAAATCATTTAACATCTGTATCGGTGATGCCTACCTTAAGACCGTCTTGATATTGTTCTGTCTTCTCTTTAATGATTTTCCTGTGTTCTTCAAAGATCTCTCCCATTCTTCCATACCACTGGAAGACACTATTGTTCAGCCTGATGTCTGCCGGAGAAAAGTTGGTGCACTCGATGAGGAAGGCGAGGCAGTTTTTGGAGTCCACTAACCTCTGTCTCAGCTGAACCATATCAGTTGCCTCCACTTTCTGAATGTAAGCCTGGGGGAAAGCAAAAGGGATAGATGGCATTTTAATGAGCAGCCCATGTCAAAAAGTTGCCTGTGGAAGTACACTGCATAAATATACACGGCCTTAGTAGGAAGAAAGGCTTTTGCTTGCAGATAAGGGACTGCAGGGCATTTTACTTCTCTTCTGACACATCTGACCAAAAAGGCAGGGGAAAAACATCCTTAAAAATACTTAACAACACATAAGAAAGCAACGGAAAACCAGAGGGGATGCTGTGGTTCATGCAGGTAAGAGCCAGATGCTCTCTGATGATTTCATTTGTTCGTCCAGGATTATATTCTAGGGCACCAAGTGCCTAGGGCAGCAACTTGCCAGGTGCTGGAAATGCAGAGTGACAAAAAACAGCAAAGGCCCCCGAGGTGCGCCCCGTGGGCGGTGGGGGGCAGTCTCGCAGCAGAGACGCTCAGCAGGGACCAGTGCTGGGCAGGCGCGGGGTTGAGGGTGGGATGAAGAGGTGTGGAGCAGTGGAAGGCTGAGCAGGAGGAACAAATGAAGTGGCGGGGCTGCAAAGTGAAGAGTTCAGGGTGGGCCCAGGGGCAAGAGGGTCCCTGTGGGCAGGGCTCCAGCAGGGCAGGAGGGCAGAAGACTCGAGGGTTGAACTTGGGGCCAGACCGCACACCAGCGGCAGCACAAAACCACCGAGGAAGAAAGAGCAGCGCAACACAACCCGCACAGACTGATGCACTCTGCTTGCACAAGGAAAAGAAAAAGGAAAAATCTCAACTTGATCGATTGGTAGGGATTTCAGAAAGTAAGAAGAGTCCAGAATGGACAGAAACAAGATAAATATACACCACCAACACTTGTACATATTCTCTCAAAATGCTTTTTTCCAAATATTAAATTTATATAAATTTTAACCATGCAAATTCCCAAAGAAAACTACTACCCACCAAAAAATAAGAAAAAGGCAATTGCTTGTCACCACCTATGTTCACCTTCTCTATCCTGTGGCCTAGCTTCTATCTCTTAACTTTTTAAACAAAGAATTTCAAAGCTCTTTTTACAAAAGTTCTTTAATCTCCCCCCAGTCTCTCTGTTTCTTGTTTTCTATATCTGACCTCTCTGCAAACATATAGAGAAAGAAGTGTGGAATGAGAAGAACTCACAGCAAAGTACAAAAGACATTATGTTAAAGAAAGTTATTATGGGAAAGGAGGCGCTTCTGTGATCTGCACAGCTCTATAGTGTTTACATTGTCACTTTTACAATTAAAAAGTAAAACTGCCTAGAAGTATTTCACCAATATGGTGGTACTCTAGTGAGACTAAATGCTTTTGTAGTGCAAATCCAAATACACACGATGTGAACCACCGCGGTTTTCACAAACAACGGCTGTCTCCTTGGAGATATATATATATGCATATATATATATGCATTTTAATTCAATCAGCTTTCATTGTAGTCAAATGGATTTTTATTTCCTCATACTTACGATAAGTGATTGATTTCTGCATTAACTGAATTTACCAGCTCTTATGGGAATAAACTTTTTCATGATATAGAAATATTTTACAAACTACACAATGAGTCCTATTTATTAATTCTGCTCAAGATGAGTAGGTACAAGGGAAGTTCACAGGAAACAAGCCCCAGTGCCTGATCACTTCCAGTGATTGCTCTAAGGGCAAACAAATGACCCTGTCCACAGCCAGTCATCACTTTTCCAAAGAAATTTCCCTTTAATGAAGACAAATTCACAGTGAACAACCAACTACACTTAAAATCATCCATAAACAAAGACTCTCATTGTGGCCTATGATAACTAATATAAAATATAAGGATATTATAAAAGGAATATATATGTGTGTTTTACACACACACACACATACTAAAAAATGCAATCTAAACCCAAATACTTAAAAGAAAACAAAACTCTTTTGAGGTGTACATTAAAACTGGTTCTAATGATTTTAACAAACTCTTGTTTAAACGAGTAAAGATTGAGCATACATAACTACTAGAATGCCTACCTAGTCAAAGTTTCAAATAATTTTATTTGTTTTGTGTGTTTCACTTAAATATTTTAAAATCTAAAAATAAGAGGACTTTATTTTGGATTTTTGAAATACTAGAAAAGAGAATCCTGTAAAAGCTGAATGCTATAAAAATGAGAAGAAAATAAAAATGAAATGGTGATTAGTTGTTGGCACTGTTTTATTTGCCGTTAGGTAGATTTTACAGAAGTAACATGAGAAAGAATCAAAGTGAGACAATATTTTGCCATGAATTTAAGGCTCCAAGTGTAATATATTTCTGCGAACTACCACAGAAAATGCTAATCTATAATGAAATACAGCTCTTACAGAAAACAAGATAAAATATTGGTTAAGAATTCAGTATTTGTTGATTAAAAAACGAGGGCTGGCCACATATCTCAGGTTACCCTGGACAGTCCTGCACTGTGCCTGGCCAGACAGTGACACTGACTGACAGTTCTTCCCAGAGAGACAAGTGCATTAGTCTCTCCAGCTCTTTCCCTCTCTGGAGTCCACGCCCCATGTGTCCCTCCACGCCGACTTCCTCAGGTCAGTGAGATGCTAGCTAATGTGACACAAGCAGAGCTTTGCAAACTACTTGCTGGTCTGTCTCTATCATGCCATGAGAAAGTGCCCAGGTGAGCCTGCTGGGATCTGAGAGACAGGTGTGGGAAAGGTGAATGCTGGACCATACTTCCACCAATGAACCCAGCTGACTCTGGAGAGGACCCCACTGAGACAGAGGAGCCCCCCAGAGGAGTCCAGTCTGAATAGGCAACTGCAGATGCATGAACAAACCGTTCAAAAGATAATGAATTTTAGCCTCTGTCTGAGCTTTAAGCGTGATGGGTTTCTCCATCCAGGCAATAATGAGCTGATGCACACATAACAGGAGTGCGTGAACGGTACCTTCATCTCCATCAGTTCCGCTGTATTTGGAGGTGTGCTGAGGGCCTTTTCCGCTATCCTCTCAAATTCTTTGCATAACCTAGAGTGCCAGGCAAGATGGACATTAGAAGACACATGGTTAATTTCACCCCAAAGGGCACGTCTGTTCACTATTCTACACCTCCAGCGCACGCACAAAGTGAGGTCATAACTGATCTACATGTCATCAAATGAATTAAATGCAAGTTTGTGTTCAGTTAGCTTGTTACTCAATGCAAACATAATGAGCACCTATTACATCTGCGCCTACAACGTGGAGGGGCCGGGGGCAGAAATCAATGAGATGGAGTAATGGCCCGCAGAGCAGCAATGCAGGGCAGAATACAGGATCGAAAGCAGCAACCGCCTCCGCCCTGGCGTCTGCAGGGATCTCACTGAGATTTAGTGGAGGCGGCACAAAGGAAGGGAGGGGAGAGCTGACGGGGGCGGGGGGCCGGGGACAAGTAAGTAATGAAATTTCTGTGGGTTTGGGGGCAGCTCGCAGCTCCTGGACCCGGCCCGACAGGCCCTCTGCACGTCGAGTGGGTCTGGCATCATGAAGGGAGATGCAGGAAAGGCGGCTGGCAGTAGCTCAGAGGACTTCCCCGATTCTACCTCACTGTCCCCTCAGGCTCCTGCTCACGTTGGCAGGGCTCTCAGAGACCGGGTCACAGGGGCTTCGAGCCGACTTGCTGCATGGAGTTGGGGTGTGTGGGAAGAGGCGTCTTGGTGGCCAGGGCCTGGGTTCATCACCCCCGCTCCTCCCTCCATCTCTGCTCCCTTCTCCCTGGCCTGCTGCCCTGCCTGGGAGCCAACCCACTTGGACTGGAACCTCTGCGACCCCTGAGCCACGGTGAAACTTTCCTCCTTCAGTTACAAGCACAAACAGAGCAAGGAAAGTAGCTGTGAAGGTGAAATGAATATTTCACCCAGCATAAGAAGCTCTGTGTAAAGACACAGTCACTGCTCTCCCAGCACTTTTAGAGGAAAATGTGCTTTAGGCTAAAAGTAAGATGTTGGCTGCTGGACAAGACCCGGGTCCCAGTATTCCTCCCCGGTGCCTCCCTTCCTCCAGGGTCTGTGACAGCCACGCCCTCGGGACTCGTTCTCAGATGCGCCCCAGTGCCCTCTGCAGGCTTCACTGTCACGCTCACCTTGCAGCGTGAGCTCACACATATCCCCACCTTCCCCACTCTGCCCCGAAAGAGGCAGTGAGCTCCGCTCTCCCTCTACGCCTGAGGGCAGAGCTCGCCACACCCAGGCATAGTGTACTAGTTTGTGTTTTATTTCCCGCTCTGTGTTCTAAGTTCCTTCCGTGCATTTATTCATAATTTAAGCCCTGCCGAATGCAGGGTTGTAAAATAAAGATACATAGTTTTAATAATACATTGCTTTCTCTGATATCATAATTGTAAGAATGTTCTTTCTAGTATTTCCCTCTGTAACTGATAAAAGAAGACATTCTCAAAGCAACAGCAGCACCAGTGGCTGGGAGACCAGGGACACTAGTTACACTCAGTGTCCTAAATAGACGTCCGCTTTCCATGTTACTGTTCAGTGTGTCTCCTTCACAAGGGTCAGTTTTCCTAAACGTCTGAAGTGTAGCCAGCGAAAGAGGTCCCGCTTAAAATAACAACACTCATGACCTCGAGGAGTAGTTATAGTCAGACAAAATGCCAAATTCGAGACTCTTAGGGCTCATGACAGTTACCGTGCAAGTCCATTTTGAAAACCCACTTTGTACACTGGCTACACAAATTTAAAAACAGGAAGTTAGATAATGTCCACCTGAGTTGTGTAAAAGAAACACAAACACAACTTAATAACACTCTTGAAGGCACATTTGTGGTGAGAGACAAAATTAATAATCGTATCACAAAGCGCCAGCAGAAGCCAAGCAGAAGTAAACGCGGCAGGATTGTCTCTTTTGGGTCACTTATGACACGGCTCTCACCCACTGCCTCCGCCAAGTGACGGCCACTTTCCTTCCTAAAAAATGAAAGTATCATTAACTACCTTGTGTTCAGTTCCTGGTGGTCTTTGTACATCTTGGCTATCAGTGTCCCATAGATGGTGTCTGCCCGTTTCACCAGTGCTCTGATTAACTCCTCACAGTGTATCTCAAACATTCCAAGGCGGAGATTCTGCGACGTAGTAATGTTCCAGAAACGAGGTGAGAAATAGAAAGGAAGAACAGATTCTCATCACCCTGTCATTTTTCTAAGCCTGCGTTTCCCACTGTGTGACCCAGCAAGGCTGCGTTGTCCTGTTTTCATCCTCCACGTAAACGCCCTTGCAATGTGCTATCCTGTCTGCTGATTCTGCTTCAGAACAGTAATACATTTTTGAAACCTCAGAAAAGTGACGCATTGCTAAATAGATAAGGTGGGGTTCAATTGTTATATTTGCTCCGCATAAAAAAGTAATAGGGGTCACAGCAGAAAGTGTGATAAATATTTAGAAGGACAAAGGAAGAAAGTTTTAATTATGATTAGTTCCTTACTATGCAGAAGCAAGCACACTTTGATGAAATCGCTTCACTTTCCGAAGGACTTATAGACATGAAGCAAAGAAGAAAATGAGGTCCTTGAAATTATATAAAGCACTTTCAGATTAGTTCTGTGGAACCAGAGACTCAACTCCATGCACACAAACATCGTGTCTGTCCTTCGCATCCCCTGGAAAATCTGCCCCCGTGACCGGGTTTTACCGCAGTGCTAGGCACATTCCACAAGCTCAGTACACACACTCCTCTGGGCAGCCACGCTCCAGTTCCTTCGCCATGCATTCTAAAACTACACGCTGATGACATGGAGAGATGATCACAGGACGCAGGTGATAAGGGTGCAAGACCAGCCTCTTACCTTTCTAGACGTGTACTGTATGTCCTCTATTAGTTTTTGGTATTTACGAATCTCCTCTATTATTCTCTCATAATGGTGATTTTCCTCAAGGAACACATCAGTGTCTTGCTCAGCTTTTTTGGAAATTAAAAAATTGTATTTGTCATAGAGTCGAAGGTGCTCCACCGGGGCCACACTCTCTCTCTCAATCACCGCCTTAATCTTGTTCTTGTGAGCTTGTATGATTTCGTCCAGAATTATGGGCTTCAAGGTGGTTGACTTAGACTTACTTTCCTGAAGAAAGGGCAGAGAACAATGTACATTTTCTAAAATTCTTGAACTATGACATTTATCTTTGTAACAATGCCAATCTTTTGATGACATTGCCTTTTTAAATTTACAAAGTCTTTTATTTCCTAATCTCCAATTTATATGCAGATATTCAATCTAATCAAAGCAGTGTTTTACATTGAGGGGCCTCATATAACTTTTTGTCTTCCTTCAGGCTCCAGTTTTTCATTTTGGATGAGAGAGCAGTTGCTTGAAAATATACACAAAATAACATTTAGAATATAAGCAACAAACCTCACATTTTATTTGTGTAATTATACATTACCTTTTTAAGGCTGTACTTATACTGCATATTATTAAAACAAAATACACTAGTTCAATGTCATACCATTATGTGTTATTACTATTTGCTATGTAGTTCAGGCTGGCCTTGAACTCATTATGTAGCCCAGGCTGGCCTCCAATGCCTAGCAATCCTCCTGCCTCAGCCTCCAAAGTGCTGGAATTACAGATGTGCACCAGTACACCAGGCCATGTCATCTATTTTTTAATCACAGAACTTTTTCATCTTGAGGAGACAAAAAAGAAATACAGTGTACGTCTAGAACAGAGAAAGACTGCTGGTTCATCCATTAACCTTCAGTCTTTGACTCTGAGCCACCACTAGAACAGATTAAAAGCCTTAGTTGCAAAGTTTGTTTTCCACAGAGATGGCAAGGGGATCTGTGGGAAAGATGCCTGAGGTTGCTGTGTACCGCAAACATACGGTAATGAAGTTGCATTCTGTTATCACAAACAGAGTAACAGAGGGCAAGAATGGGCAAGGACGAACAGATCTTTTCAGTAAGAAGACAACGGCTGTGTCGATGACTATCACCTGAATTATTACTCTCCAGAGATCTATCTGGAAGGAGGGATTTTCAACAGTACCGTCCAGGGAGTAACCCACAATAGAGAGCTGAGGGTTCCGCTCAGCAGGGCCCCCTTGTGGGCATTGCAGGAACTAATCATGCTCGGGGCTCCTGGTTGCACGAAGGTAACAGTCCTGTCACCCCACTGCTCCGCCCGTGTGCTCAGTAGCTGCTGCGTCTCATCTTTTTCTAAAACAGAAACCTTAGATAACGCTGTCTACACCATTTACTGCATGTAATGCAGAATTATTGTTTTTGTGCAGCTCATTAATACTCAGTATAGAATGTGTCTTAAATTTATTAATTTGTCTAACTTGTAAAGTCTATAGATCTTTCTAAGTAGAATTAGATATGAGGACTTCAGAACTGCAATACAAATTACAGTTTTGATATGAAGCCTGATCACTCCTATGAGTTCAGAGAAACGCTATTTTGTAGGGAAGCTTGGTTTGCCAAATTATATGAATGACACTTCCTGTAATTTCTGCCACAGATGACTGAGTCAGTGTGTGATTAGCCCACTCAGAATGGCCTGAGGGGTTCATCAGGTGGGGTCACAGTGAGCCCTGGGATTTGCATTGGAAAATGTCACCAGGGTTTGCTGGTGCAGAGCAGCAAAGACATTTCCAGGCCCCATGAAAGGGCTACCGCTCAGAATGTGACACCAGAAAAATACTGCGCTCCCTCTGGGACGTGTGAATTTTAATCCTGCTCTGGACATGTCATAATATCCTCATCACGTTAGGAAGCCAAAAAGTGTAGGGCCGTTCCTTAGAAGCATAAAGTCACAGCAGCTGTGTCCACTTGAACAACTGCAGCAGTTACTGCCCTCCACCCAGAGCTGCGGAACGCCAGTGACTTACTGTATTTGTTTCAGTAGCTACCTCAAATCCTTCTTGGAAAAAGGCAGGATATTAAGTTAGCAAAGAAGGCCACAAGTGAGTTAGAATCAGGCCCAGAACAAAGGAAATAGTAACCTCCTGGAGAACTCTAATTAGGACAACAGGGAGAACAGATAACCATTGTTTAAAATACATAAAGATGCTGAAAAAGGCTAACCTTTTATTTCATAATGTATGGCCTAGGAAGCTAAACAAGGCAGGGAAGGCTGAGGGACCATGGGAGAAAGAAGGCACTGAGAGAGGTTCCAGCGTGGGGAGGGAGGTCGCCAGGCCCCCGTCTCTCCAGCAGGGCCAGGCAGGGGTGGGGGCCACCGGGGACAAAGCCACAGCCTGAGACCCAGGAGCACCTGGTCCAACCCCCCACACAGCCAGGAGCATGGGAGGTGAACACAGGAAATGAAGGATCCAAAGAGCTAAGTCTTCAAACACTGAGAAGAGCCCTTGAGGGGAGAAAAGTAAGAAATATGAACTGTATTGTCTTGTTGCTTAGTAAAGAAGAAAATAACAGTTGCTTTAAAAAGTTGTACCCACAGCTGATTCCCAGATTTAAAGGAGTGTGCACACTACCTCTGCTGTCCACAAATTCATTAAAAAACGGTTTAGTTGAAAAACAATCCCCAGTCTGCAGGACACTCATCCACAGAGTATGCAAATTCTGCAGGAAACAACGAAAACCACAGCCTCAAAGACTACTTAGAAAGCCCTACGGGGCTGCTAGCAGTGCGTGAAACACACGATGAATGCTTAAATTCAAAAAATTATTAGAGTTAAGAGACACACTGCCATTAATCCCCCCGAGTCCTCCCATCACTTCGAACACTCTTGTCCCATCCTCACCACTTTCCGGAGCAGCACCGAAAGTCTGCTCTTTGGGGGTCTGTGATCAAAAATACAGTGAATGCTGAAAGTGCCATCAAACTGCAGGCAGCCTCGCGAAAACATGACAGCGGGACTTCATCCCCTTTATTCATGGCACCCGGCGCCCTGTGACGTCTGGTTCTTCCCCGGAGTCCAAATGACCATGACAAGTAAGCGCTCAGAATCAGTTCAGGGCGGCAAGACAGCTAGGACAGAGCAACTGGAGACACTCCCAAGAGAGGACCACAGAGCTGCTTCGGAAAGTGCCACAAACAACGGGAAAAGCGCGGTCAAAGAGAAGGGAGTATTTTGAGGAGGGTTAAAGGCGACATGCCCTTGACTGTAACACATTTCTTTTCACTTAAATATTCACCACATTGTTTGATCACATCTTGTAACCCCACAATAATGAGGAAAAAAAGCCAGAGAAATAAATCACCAGAATCAGGAGTCAACAAAGCAGAATCAGACAGGCCAAGAAGGCAGATACAGGAATTACTAAATATAACATAGTCAAATAATTAATACATATGTAAAGAGCTAAAATCTTACTGAATACATGAATAAATCCAAAAAGTTATCAAAAGTGATCATACCTATTTAAAAAAGAACTTAACGGAATTCCTGAAAATGAGAAAATAAAAATTAGGAGCTCAGTGAAGAGGAAAATATATGCAAAATATATACTTTTACAATCACAATGTTACATGAAATAAAGGAAGTCCCAAATTACATATATAAGATGATTCAACTTTTACAAAGATATGGAAAATCTAAATAGAAATAGTTTAGGGATATAAAAATATTAGTAAGTCTATTTTTTAAAAATTAATGATCATAACTCCAAGATTCAGGATGATGATTCTTTTGCTAGAAGGCAGGAAGGACAGAAAGGGAAACAGGACAGACTGACAGGGGCTAACAGAGATAGTAACAGAGTTTTCCGGTGTCAGGAATATGCTGATCCTTAAACTGGGGTGTGGCTATGCAGGAGTTGGCTTTAGGACTGTTTAAACCTTTATACACTAGTATCCTTGTGTTCTTGGGTATATATCAAATATCTTACAAACTATTTTTAAAAATATAACAGGAAGAAGACAGCTACTGATCAACATTACAAAACTCAAAAACCTTGAAAGTTAAGGAAGCTTCAGACATGTTCACGCAATAGTTAAATGGCTTAGACAAGATGGACAGAGACAGGAGCTCACTATTTAAAGGAGATAGTTAAGGTAATGAGGCAGGCAACCAACCACCAGATAGTTTCACAGAGCTGGCCAGTACGACGGAGGGCTACAGCCAATGGCCTGAGTCCTAAGCAGGGGCCCTCAGGGGCTCGAGCCCCTCACAGCCTGAATCCTGACTCGCGGCAAGTTTGCGGAGTCCAGCAGAAGCCTGGGAAAGGTCATGTATTCTACAAGACAAGCTAATGAGAAAACGGTCAATTAATTTTTTTTCTAAGCCGACATTCCCAGGCAATTCACGTCCTGAGAAGCAGCAGGCACCAGTCGACACCTTCCAGGAGTCACCGAGATTATTACGAAACCAAGCAAGAAGGGTCTTTCACTTACCCACTTGGAATACAGTTTTGTCTCAACTCTCGGCACGAAGCTCACAACCTTAACCATGACATCATAAACATTTACGAGGATATCTATATAGTCTCCAAATTCAGGTTCAAACTTAATGGTGTCATTTTCAAGAATCAGCCTCATGATGAAACCTGGGTGTTCGAAAGCTCTGATAGAATCCTACAAAAAAGACAAAAATATTTATGTATATAACCACAGGTAACAGCACATAGGCATAAGTAGAACTGCATATATAAATATACTGCATATACCTACGCGTCCTCTTCTGCCCTTGACAGTGAAGTCAGGAGCTCTACTGAAAGCAGCAAGAGTGACCACAAGACAGAGTTGCTCCTTCCAGGCCTACCGGTTAACTACAGGGTCTAGCCCTCAGAAACAGGATAGCACACATAGCAGTGGGTTTTGGAACCATGGAAAAACAAGCCCAAGAGAAAGACATTGTGATTCTGAGGCCCTGTCCACACTACAACTAACAGGAAGTTCTTCCAGAAGAGAGAGCACCACCCAAAGAATCTCCCCAACCTTCATGACCTCAGTTTCCCAGCTGTGGGAATTTCTACTTATGTGCCCAATCTTCACCTAACATAATAATCATATATCCTAAGTATGTGAGTTGACATTAACTGTTTGAACAGTTAAGTACGATGGGTCCAAAGATGTACTTCCTGCCCTCTCAATGGTAAAGACGGTTACTGTCTCCCTCTCTGGAAGAACTGAACTACACAGATGGGAAGCACAGGCTGGTGAGGGAACTGCACTCACCGCGGGTTGTGCAATCAGGTCCGTGAAATCCTGCATGGAGACTAAAGCGAGGTCCTGCAGCTGCAAAGTCATTAGTGTAGCAGCACAGTTGAAAAAAGCTTCCAGTTTGGCACTGCTGTCACTGGCTGGCAACTGCTTTTTTTTATTACCTTGATAATAAATATTCTGCACTTCTGGAAACCACCTTGAAAGAACAAAAGACTTTTAAAAGTCAATACACTGGTGAATTACTCCTTTTACATTAAGCATCAACAGTAATTTCCAGGCATCCAAAGGTCATCATAAAGAGGTATATTGCTAGGTGACGTTAGCCACTCGCTGAAATGTGAGTGCTGGAATATTTCACTTCTCTAGGAGAGGAAATTTTAAATCATAAGCAGTAGAAAATGACTCCATGATGGGATGCTATAAGACGTAAATCTTTCTCCTGGAGCAATGGTCCCTGCACTTTTTGAAGAAATATGAGAACTACCTTTATGGGACATCATGAAATGCTTCTCTTCATTCTCTTAACTGCTCTCTGGAGGGCATAGTTGTTAATTTAAAGCTATAATATGAAGAACTGGTTAAAGAGCTTAATCCCACTTGGTATTTCATACTATTCTGTTTAACAGTTGCTTAAAAACAAATCAACAAAGTCATGTATTTTACTTGCCCTTTCCCTTGGGAGTGACTGATCTGAAACAAAGTTTCAAATATGTATGCGTGGGAAAGGATGTGCAACTCCATGGTAAAGGAACAGCGGTGCTATTTCATACGCACATCACGATGACAGCTAGCGAAGCTTTCGGCTTGTAAGATCCCTGTCCAGTACTATGAGGTTAAGGAATCTTGGTTCCTGCTTTCATAAAAAATAAGGATTAAAAATAGTTAATATAATTTCAGGAGTTGCCTAAATGTCCCAAGACAGCACAGCTAAGCTTTAAGATATTTCTGTATTTATTCATCCTTTTAACAAATGCATATTGAGTGCCCTTGTATATGCTAAGGACAGTGTTGCAGTGGAAAAATGTAACATCATCCTTCCTCTCACAACAATAAGGCAAATGCAGCACAGCAGGAAACAGACAGGAAGTCAAAGGGTACAGAGGTGATTTGCCATTACTCCTGGGAGAGGGTTTCCAGGGGAAGACAGCACTGTCGCCAGTGAGGAAGAAATGAGGAGGAGAAGTCTGAGGTGGAAATAAGGGGAGAAGCACTGTGCATCTGATCCTCACACGTCTGCACAGGGAGCACACACAGGAGGGACGGTGCCCTCGAGGACAGGGAGAAATGCACGCGTCGGGTCCAAGAGGTCTGTCCCAGAACAGGGGAGCTCCGAGAGGAAGCCGTGGGAGAAGCTGCTGCCCCGGGGTTCGCTGTTAAAGCAGCACAGGAAGAAAACCTCCGGCAAAAGCGGGAGAGGCCGTGTGGGTCAGCGAAGAGAACCGATATCCACCTCGTACAGGCAAGAGAGGGAAAGGGGCGGCTGGAGAAAGGAGAACAAGGGCATTACAGTTATTTATCCAGGATGTTGAGAATGCTCGTACGACTCTCTGTTCTGCGTGAAACCCTGGGATTCGAAATGGTCCTCGGTGTTTAAAGTGCTCGCGGACTAGCGAGGGAAAGGAGGAATGCAGGCCAGGAGGTGGAGGAAGGAGATACAAGAATAAAATACAGAGGCACGTGAGAGAAAGGTCGTTGTGGGAAAAGCACAGTGAGGAGCTCGCAGATGAAGGGCCGCTTAGGTTCGACCCCAGGGTCAGAAGGGATTTTCTAGTAACAAGCTACATCAAGCAGGGAACCCCAATATTTTACTGATAGTGTGAAAGCGGCTCTTCATTTCCATCTCTGACGCAGTCATAATTATGTATGCACCGATAAAAATATGAAAAGCTGCAGATGCTGAGACGGGTGTAACTGCACTGTCAGATTTTTCTAGCATTCCCACCTGAACCAAGAGAAACCAAGTGAAACTGACTGTTTAAAAAATTCGGAGTTGGCTATAATAAAGGGAATACAAAGCCTCAGGTTTAATTCATAGATAAACTTTGAAAGGTGGTAAAAATGGTTACAATCTAGTCCTGGAAGCTTTATTCTGCTTTAGATGTCATGGCTTCTCAGGCATGGCCAGGGCTAAAGTCTTACCAGAGATAGGGATGAGGAAGGTACACCAGGTTTCTGTTGCGGAAGGTCTTACAAAGCAGGTTAAGAATTACAGACTTGGGGATATGGTTAAGTGCCTGCCTGGCAAGCACAAGGTCCTGAGTTTGATCCCTAGTACTGGAAAAAAAATTTTTTTAAAAAGAATTACAGACTTATTCTGTAATGAGTGGGGGACACTGACCTGGGGGAAACTTTACTGTTCATCTGTGAGGGGTTCATAGGACAGGCTTGAAGGGGGAGCTACCAGCATCTCTGTGGAACCTCAAGAGAGGGTCTGTCACCAGAGGCAGCAGAGAGAATTAAAATGAAAGAAGATCAGTGACAGCTGGCTGTCATAAGATAGGTTTCAACAAATAGGAAAGAACTGAAACGTAAAATTGGAATTCAGCAACAGAAAGACCCTTGGAACCTGACAACTATGTGGAAATAAAGCAACATACTCTTAAACAGCCAGCAAATCAAAGAGAACTTAGAAAGTAATTTAAGGTAAACGAAAATGAAGACATCATATGCTAAAACTCAGGATGGAAATAATCAGCAGCGGAGGGAACTTTGTAGCTGTAAACACCTGCATTAAAAAAGAAATGTACCAATGTAAGAATGTAAAATTCTACTGCAAACTAGAAAAAGAAGAGCAAACTGAACTCAAAACAAGAAGGGATAAAATGACAATTTGAATGCAAACAAATAAGATAGAGAATAGAGCAACAAGAGAGAAAATCAACAATTGTAAACATGAGTTCTTTGAAAAGAAGGACAAAATTGACAAACTTATAGCGAGTATGACCAAGAAAAAAGAGAAGAACTCAAACTGTTAAAGTCGGGGTTGAGCTTTGAGTGGTGGTGCAGTCCTGTAACCCCCGGGCTCTGAGAGACTCACACGAGAAGACTGTATGCTCCATCCCAGCCTGGGTAACCCATGGCTCAGCAAGACCCCTTTTAAAAACAAAAACTGTGAAAAGGGGTGGGATGTAGCTCAGTCCAAAGGCTCTGGGTGAAATCCCTCAAAAAAATTGTGGGTGAAAGATTAGATGTTGATACCTTAGAGAAATATAAAGAATTATAAAGGACTATAGAGAAAAATTATATGCTGACAAACTTAATAACGTAGAAGAACTAGACAAATTCTAGAAAGACACAAATCACCAAGTGTAACTCAAGAAGAATTATAAAATATGGACGTACCTGTAAGAAGTTAAGAAGTTTAGGTAATAATCAAAAACCTTCCAAAATTTTTTTAAAAGGCCAGGACCCAGTACCAGATGCATTCAGTGGTTGTTCTACCAAGCACTGAAAGAAGAATTAATATCAATTTTTCACAGACCAAAAAGGAAAAGAGAAAGAAGATTTCCTAATTCTTTCCATGATGCCAGTATTACCTTAATACCAAAAATCAGACACAGACTTCATCAGAAAAAGAAAATTATAAAGTGTACAAATAATACACCTTATAAACACACACACACAAATTCTCAACAAAATACTAAGAAACCAAATGCAGAAACATATAAAAAAGTTATACTCCATAATCAGTGGATATAAGGTTCATTAAATATGTGTTGCTAAATGTAATCACCGTATTAATAAGAGGAAACGTGTGATTATTTCCAAAGAAAATGCATTTGACAAAAGCTAACTTTTAAAAATGTTTTAAAGTTATATACCTGATGAGGGTCTAGAATTCTTGCAACTCAGCAATGAAGTCAGACAACTTAATACTCAAGTAAAGAATTTGAATAGACATTTACCCTGAGGCAATACATAAACAAACAAAAGCATGTTCAAAGATGCTCCCACAGTCAGTCATTAAGGGCATACAGGTCAAACCCACAGTGAGATATCACTTTACACCTACCAGAATGGCTATGATCAGAAAGGACCATGTGTGCAGGCAAAGATGTGGAGAAAATGGAACCTTCACATATTGTTGGGAGGAATCCTGCCATCCCTTTAGAAAACAGTGTGTCAGTTCCTCAAAAAGACACAGAGTTGCCATATAACCTAGAAATACTACTCCTTCCTAGGTATGTGCCCAAATTGAAAACACATCTATACAAAACAAGCATTTATGGCAGCATTACTTAAAAGCCACAAAGTCCACCAGCTGTGAATAAACAAACTGTGGTGCACCCCTAAAGTGTCATGTTATTTGGCCAGGGGAAGGAATGAAATGTGGTTTCGTGCCATACCAGGCATAACCTTGAATGTGGGAGACGACCAGGCTGCGCTCCCCTGAGGAACAAAGCCCCTTGCTGCCATCTTTCCCTGACCCTTACTTCAGGCCTATTCACTGAGATATGCAGAGCTGGCTATAGTGAACCAGATGTTCCCTTCATTGGCTAAATGAATGTGACCAAGTCTGGTGGAGGTGCCAGTGTGTCTCACCACAGCACACGGGCAGGAATTGTCCCTTCTGCTGATGGCTAGAATGGGAGTCTGAACAGGAGCCTGTGGGATTCCAGAGCTAAGACATGAGATGGCCTCTCAGCTGAGGCCATGGGATTCAGAAAGGATTACACCCTCCTGGTAGTAAAGGTTCCAGCCTTGGATGCATCGAACTATCCATTACATTGCTAACTGGAAGCTTTTGTGCCTGATGCAAAATTGCTGTTTCTCCTTACAGCCAATGCCCGTGAAGTTTCTCTTCCTTAGTGTTCTGCTCCAACCTCCACACACCTCCTTGATTGATACCAATGAAAGTCATGAACTTTTGGATTCACGGCCTTTGTTCCACAGAGAACACTGGCCATCCCAGAGTTCCTCATCTGTAGAACTTTCTCTCATTTTTGTCTTTATTTTGCAACCTTGTGCCATATTGCTGGGTGGGAGATCTAAACCTTCCACAGGCATTTTGGTACTTGAGAACATGCTGCTGCTAGTAAGAAAACAGAAGTAAATGACCATGTGTCATAGCTGTGTCTAGATCCCTGCAAAGCCTCATGCAGTCATAAGTGGGGGCTTTTTCAGAGTTGGCTGGATCTACCACTTCACATCCATTTGGGACTAAATTGTGTGTGTGAATACTCAATCAGTCTACTGATTGGTTTGGCAATCTTAATTGGTTTGGCACCTTAATCTCAGTAGCCTAGATACAGTATAAAATGAGCAGAAAGATGCTGTTAAGGTCCTTTTGCTTGTTTGCTATCTTTTGTCCACTCTGAACTGTTTCTCCTCTGTGATGCCCCTGTGCCATTCCACCCTGCCTTGGAACCAGCTGAGTATGGATGAAACCTCTACAAACTGTGAGCCAAATAAACCTTTTCTCCTTTAACATTGGTTAGTGGGTATTCTGTTTTAGCAATGACAAAAGTAACACACCATATATTGTACCATCCCACGTAGATGAAATTTCCAGAACTGAAAGCCCACAGGGACAAAACATACATTAGTGTTTACCAGGTGCTTACGGAAGGGAGAATACAGAATTACTGCTGATAGATCCAAAGTCTCTTCAGCAGAAAGGAAAATGTTCCAGAGTTGGTTGCGATGGCTACACCAACTTGGTTATATATATAAGCCACTGAACTGTACACATTATACTGGTGGATTTTATGGAAAGTTGATTATATCGCAATAAAAAACAGAAAGCAGCACCTAGGATATGGCTTGGGACGAGGTAGCGGTGGTAAAAGTATACACAACAAGCAAGAGAGACCATAAAAACGTCATCACAAGATTCCTATAATGCCTTGGGAAAGGTTTACAACAGGGAGACTAGCTGGATTGGAAGGAAGTGAATAAACATTGTTACGGACATGCTGACAGCTAGACGTCGCCATGACATTCAACTGGAGATATTTAGTATAAAAACAGTATTAAGGACCCAGCACTCAGAAAACATGTAAGATTTTTAAAACAGCCAAGACAGAGGAAATCATGAAACTCAGGAGAGAATATACAGAAAAGAGACAACGAAAAGGCCAAGGAGTGATGGGGGTGGTGGCGCATGCCTGCACTCCCAGCACTCAGGAGGCTGAAGCAGGAGGATCGCTGCCAGTGAGAGGCCATCTGAGCCACAAAGTGAGCTCAAGGCCAGCCTGACCTGCATAGCGAGACCCTGTCTCAAAAAAAAAAAAAAAAAAAAAAAAAAACCACCAAGGGAGCCCCTACTTTTAGGGAATGATAAGATTGTAGAGTCAGAAAAAGGTGATGAAGAACTACCACAGGGGCAGCAAAGCACAGAAAAGTAGTTTTCGGAAAGCTGCACACGGAGCCATGCGGCTGCTGGGACGGGGAAGATGAGGGCTGGAAAGGACTTGGGGGTTTGGTGCAGATGCCCTAATCCATCCCTGGCTAACCAGGTCTCCACTGTGAGCCGATGCTCTGCGTTTTAGACATGATAAACACACTCCAGCTCCCTAGAGTATAGTCAGACAGCGCTCTCCCTCATAATCCATCAGGAAGCATCAAGAGATACAGCTAATCAATCTACATTTTTCAGCCAAAATGGTTCAATAAGGTTTGCACTATACTTTGTACTTTGACAGCATTTTGCTAAAATTTACAGTGGTAGCACATTCCTGGGGCACAACCCTGAAGATGTGGATCATGATGATTTATGTGTTCTATTTATAAGAGGTTATTTTCTTATCCTTAATTAATTATGGGATTTCATTTTTTTGCTTCTCAATTTTTATGTAAACATAACATGTAATTAAAAGCTAAAATTCTTTCAAGCAATAGCAAACAAAGAATTTGATCCTAACTCTTTGGAGAACAAAGGCTGAGGAAGGATTTAATCTAAAACGATCGATGTCCATTTCTAAGTAATATCTGGAAATCAGGAAGCTATGCTGGAAGTTTAGTTGTCCTTTCTTATTTTAAATTTGATCTAATTTTAATGTCCTATTTATATAAATTAATGACCCAGGATAGAGATAACTTTCCTGTGTTGTTCCAGAGTATATTTTTGGCCACTTACATCATTAATTACCCTATGTGGCTATTCCATCCTGAAGGGCCAACACTTGGAAATGTTTAATTACCATTTGATAAGCATCCCTCACCCAAAAATCAAGATGAAAGAGGCACCACACCTTGCATGTCTTCATAGTTGTTGTCAAATAAATATCTGACTAGTTTATGATCCTCCCTGCACTACCTCCCACACTGTCTCAGACCAGAGGCAGACAGCAAATGTGCAGGAGAAATGTAGACACAAGCCATAGTCATTTCAGTTCCTGCACAATCTGTGCTGTGTAGAACACCTGGAGACATGTTACAGACAGAGACCACTGAAAACACACAACTCTCAGGAATGACAAGACGTTCCTGAAATGGGATTTTCTAGAGCAGTTAAAGTGCAATACCCCACCAGTCACATTGCTAAACTTGTGTTTTCCCACATGGAATTTCAAAACTTTACGTTTTAAGCAGAATCTCTTTAGCATTTTCCATGTGTCTCATGATAATGTTCTGGAAGTTTGATAGTTCTAGTGCATCCTGGCGATTGTGGAATTCTTCTGTGTCCACTAAACGTAATTTTCTGCAAAAGATAAAAGTGCATGATCATTCAAGGTCAAGGCATTTTTGACACATAATATTTTTGTTAATTGGTTTCTTCTCAAAAATATATATTCCTAGAGTTTTATCATGAAAACTATATTCTGTAAAAATAAGCACGCAAGAACACGAGATACTCTGAATTTAAAAATAACATATTGTTAAATTCTATAAAATAGAGAACGAGCTTATGAAACCTCACTGTGAAGTGGAGGAGTACAAAAACGGATTTGACAGAGAACACAGACTGCAGTTGGCTTTCAGAATGGAGCAATTAAATTGGGGAAAGAGAAGAGCTCAGTCCTTACAGGAGTCATTTCTGAACCAAAACTCACACCTCTCTGCAGAGCAAGCAGCTCTACTGGCAGCCATGGGTGGAGGCGTTCTCCCACCCAATTAAGACTCAGCACAGCAAAATCTTCTGAACCCATCTGAATCTTTCTAGTACAGGGCTTGCTCAAGTCCACATCATCAATACAATCCCCTTTCAGACGATAGAGCTACCGATCTTTGTTATATAGATGGTTCGTTCATTTAAAATTTTTCTCTGGCTCATGATTAACCAAAATGAAAAACAGTATTAGCTGTTAGTACCAGTGAGCTATTCACCTCAGTTTAACTACAGATCCCTTCCCTTGAGGAGCTGCTATTTAATTTTTGTGCGATTGAGTAATTTTAACGTTCTCTGAAAGACAGCAAGCACAGTATTAAAAACATCACATTTAATTTTTTAGACCAATGTAAAATACTGGTTAGTAAACATGACACATTTCAAATCTATTTATATTTGTATTTCTTTCACAAGCTACAAATCATCTCCAGTTGTAATGCGCTTGGTACTTGACATTAATAATACATTAGGTACAAAGTAAGTACAACCCTTGTTAAAGAAGCTTTTTAAGGTCTTTTTGTAGACAAGCGATGCAATGAATGTTTTACATAAAATATGTCTCAAGTGTAGCACAACAGCATATACTAAAAATAATCTGATCTCCTTTTATGCCTCTTGGTGAACACATTCAACATTATTTTGTTTTAAAGCTGTAGCTGGAAATCAGGATACAGATGCATGTGCTGCGAAAGAATACTGATTTCTCAACGACTGAGAAATCGTTGCCAGGGCAGGAGCCCTGGAACTCACTTTGCCACTGAGCCCCCAGACCCATTTTCCTCAGTTCCTTAGTGTTTGCTTTGAGACAGAATTCCAGACCCAGGTCCCATCTGCAGTACTCTGAGACGGAAAGGTCTGACAGCCCAACTTTCCCATGAAACCCCTGGTCATTCTTTCCCACTTGGCTGAGCGGCTGAACTGTTAAGACCAGACGCTACTCCCACTTCCTCAGCATGGTCCCTCCAGCAAGCCAGCAGTGGAACAGCATTTAAATTATTGGCTGAGACAATAGTCAGGAAAAGGAACGTTATTATTCTTCACTATGTGTTAACTTCAACGGCGAGCAGAAGAAACCACATATATGACTCACTAAGCTTTACAGCAATGAGTCTTCCAATCACCAAAATCACTCCTCAGCTTTCTTCAGAACCCAGTGGCTCCCCACCACCCAACTTCCTTCCCTTCACCCGCCACATCCAGGCAGAAGTAAATCCCTGTAGACTCCACTGTCAGGGGCCCAGCGCTCGGGCAGCCACGCTGGCACTGGTCCTCACCCCACTCCACTATCAGTTCTCTCACTGACTTCGGGTGCAGGGAATTTCAGGTCCTGGCCCAATAGCCTGAGCTCAGCATCAAGTCAGCCTCTGACTTTCTTCTCCAAGAAGTTCTCAAAACTCATCTGGAACTAAACTGCCCCTCAAACTCCACCCCAAGTACCTACATTTCTTTCGTGGCCTAGGAAAGTTTCTCTGTCTTAGAAACATGTTTTGATTGTCCAGTCCTCCTTTGTTCCTTTCAAAGCACTGCAGGCAATGTCCTGCATCTGTTTTTTCACCTACCAATACATCCTGATGGCTTTCCATGTGGGTACAATTTTCCTGGCTCTCACTGTATACTTGAGCAATGAGAATTACACACCGCGAGAAAGCATTACCACTTACCCGCTACTCCACAATAAAGGATATTTAGGTTTCTCTAGTTTTTACTTAAAAAACAAATGCCACAATGAAGGAAGTTATGCCTACATGATTCTTTATATTTTTAGGTATATCTGTCTGCTCCTTTCGCAGAGGTAAGATTGCTGGATTCCAGTGCAATTTGTAAGTTTGGTAAGTATATCCGGCTTCCCTCAAAAGGGGGCCCCCTTCCTCACCAGCAAAGCATCGAGTCAAAACATCTAAATTCTGTCCTCTTTGGGTGGGGGGTGAGTGGCTTCTCAGTGTGGTTTTTATTCCTCTCTGCACTCCTTCTATTAAGAGTTACAGTAAACATCGTTTAAATGCATTTAAGAGTGATGCGATTTGTATCCTGAATGTTCTACCATGAAGGAATCCAGCATTCTGGGGCTTACCTTGGGGAGATCATAAATGATAAAAACCCCTTTTATCCCAAAAGATGAGCTTAACACCCTTAGACATCTCCCTTCTGTAATTTACAGCATATAATTTCTGCATCGGCTGCGATCTTCCTTTTATATGCCATTTTCCCAAGCAAATATGCACTGTGTTGTTTCAGCTGTGACTGTGCTCCAAAGGCTGGCTCCGAGGCAGCCGGCTGCTGCAGCTGCAACTACAACCGGTGTGCAAATGTGCCTTTCCGTCCGCAGAGCACCCTGTCCAGTTCCCGCATCTTCTTGGCCACCTCTGCTGCTCTGCTGACGTCCTTGCCACCACAACTGCAGCACTGATTTGGGACACCGCTATAATTTACTAGTTTCGTATCTCAGCTTTGGTATTTTCTCTCCTCCTCTCTCCTTTCATTACTTTGTCTCCTGCCCTCTGACAATGGCTAGCCATCTACGGAGTGTCCTTTATGGACAATAATCCTTGGTGTGTTCTGGGAATTCCCTCTGAGAATAGAGGGAGGAGAAAAGAAAAGTCTGAGGTCCTGTTTTGAAAATGCAATGTGCTGGAGGACGAGGACATCCTGGTGAAGATGGTATCCCATACTGCATGACCTCACAAGTGCATGGAAAAAGAGGCCATAGACCTTGTCAGGAAGAGGTTTCGGGGGCGCCTCAATATCCAAAACATATAAAAACAAGAAACACATGAGGTAAAGAGATGGCCTCTGGCTGCCCACAAGGCAAGTTAAGCAGACAAAGAAACCCACACGGCACAGTGAAAAGTCAGAGGAAGGACGCACTTCCTAGGAGCAGGCAGCCTGACAGCAAAGCGAGTCTTCAGGGTCCCAGCCCCGCTATTGAACATACTCACTGGCTGCTCCCCTGTGCAGTAAAAAACCAAAGGTCTCTAGGGTGCAGGTCCTGCCTAAGGAGGGGTTTTGGCTGGGCGGTGAGTCTGGGCATCTCAGACCCCACTGTGATGGGTTAGGTCTAAAAGGGCCCCTCAAGACCCCCCCCTCCTTTTCTCTGGTTGTGCTTGGTGGTGTGTCCCAGGGCAAGGACAGCGACTGAGACCCTCTCTGTACTCTAGCTTCAAATCCCAGGTGCCATCTCCCTTCCTGCAGGGCAGGTGCAGGCTAGCTCTGGGGATGCCTGCAGAGAAGCTCTCTGTGAGAAAAACATCAGCCTGTGCTACTGTGTGGATTTCAAAAACGTGCATACAAGGGAGCTGGGACACTGCCCAGGGCCTGCAAGGAAGGAGGAACGGGCATGACGGGAGCACCCAAGGCTGGCACGGCCTCCTTCATCTCAGGGGCCCAAGCTGTTCTGCCCAGCACAACTTAGCAGTGCCACTTAGCTCACCAAGACAATGCCCCCTGCGCCCGCTGCTACTCCACAGTCCTCTGGGGCCTCAATCCTAGCCATCCACTTGGCCAAGATTAGCTAGGTTGCTAAGCTCTGCCAAGGATGTTCTGGGCTCTCTCTTCATTTGGCACTGGAAATTGAACCCAGGGTCCTTTCATTGAGCAATATCCTCAGTCCTTTTTATTTTTTATTTTGAGATAGGGTCTTGCTCAAGTTGGGCTTGACTTGCCTTAGCCTCCCAGAATTCTGGGACTTCAGGTGCGTGCCATCACACCTGGCTTGTTTTGCGTATCTTTAAGCAAAGTCTTACAATTCAGCTCCTTAACTGTGATAAAGTCCCTGTGGCGCTGGGTGGGGGTGGGGAGCAGTGGTCACTCCTTGTTCTGTGTATCTCCATACTGCTCACTTAAAACTGGGCTTGAATACTCACAATGAATGTGTGGGGAATGTTTGAAACCAAAGTTAAGAAGTAAAAATAATTAAGATGTGATACCAATAACCTTTACCTGGATTTTAACAATTTCAATAAGGCACCAAACACTCACCTATACGTGCTGTGCCACAGATCCAGTACAGCCAGCATTGTGGGGTTCATTGAATTCAGGTGATCTCGAATGTAACTACTTGAGACGATGAACGACTTCCTCCAAGGTTTTGGCAAAACTTCCATTCTGAAACCAAAGGGAAAACAGCTCTCATCTCTGAGAACCAAAGGAGGATACTGGGCTGGAGCTCTGACACAGGGCTAGTTTGCCTGTAGTCAGTGTACTTCTGGAGTAATAATGAGTCAATCCTTTTTCTTTTTAATAATGAGTCAATCTTAATGAAAAATATGACATATCTTAATGAAATATGAGAATCTTAATGAAAAATATGGGAACAACAAAATGTGCAATTATTTTTTAAAATACATCCAGGACACAGTCTTTATGGGTTGGTATAGTTTCCTAAACAGTGTTTATCAAACTGGTTTGAGTCTTTAACATATACAGCACCAAAGTTTGATCCTACTGAGTCCACAAATAGCTTAGCAATCAAATGGAAACAATAACCAGCTGCCTTTCCTATACAAAGGTTCTCTGTTAATTTCAGGATAGAAAACATTTAACATTTCCCCTTTATTTATAAAATAGTTTAAGGACATAGCCCAGCCCCAGTATGGAAAGGCCCCTGAACTGGCTTGTCTCTTAGGGGGTGACCAGCATTTATAAGCAGCAGTCACTCTCTGCCATTCTTACTGGAAGACACGTTTATTCTGCAACTCCTCCGGCTCACACAGTCCTCTTTTACCCATTTCAGAAGTGCCACCTTTGTCCTTCAGAATACAGATGGTCCCCAACTGATTATAGCAGGATTTCTGATTTTTTTGCATTCTCTCAGTGCACAGGCAGGGAATGTGGGGTACATATGCTAGTGGGGAGCTGGATCTTTCCAGGGCTAGCGACGTGCTGTGGTAGGTAGGGGGCTCTCTCCTAGGGCTGGGCCATGGCAGACACCACTGCTCACAGTGAGCTGGGCCATGCAGAGTGTCCAAAACAGATATTCATCCAGACAGCACCACACTGCTCAGCTATGATGATGTGTGGTTGGCTATAAAGTGCATTTTAGTTTTAAAGTATTTTCCAGAATCTGTAGACTCAAACATACCCATTTTGTGGCTATAAGTACTTATTCTCACAATCTTAAGAGTTGGTCTTATATTATCACACAGTAAGAATAACTCGGTTTTTCAGGCATAGACACGCCATCACTGATCTAATTACTATCAAGGATGGTTTTTGTCTTTCCCTGGGAGAAAAGAAATGATGTTCTCTATGGAACTCACAGGGAAACGGCTACCTGAGCCTTGGGTTTGGGATTCTGGGTTTTGTTTTGTCATAAGGGAGATAATTTGTAGCACTCCTAAGTGACATTTAAATAACAAAGTAAAACTAAATCAGTTAATTATTGTCTTAGTTACTTTTCTCTCATTGCTGAGACAAAATACCAGACTCCCAAAATTAAGGAAGGAAAGATTTATTTAGCTCACAGTTTGTGGAGGTTTCAGTCCATACTCAGCTGGCTCCAAGGCAGAGAGGCACATGGCAGGGGGAAACTGTTCATGCGGCGGAAGACAGCAAAAGCAACAATAGCCAAAGGGGAGGACTGGTGGCAAGCAGCCCCTTTCCCTCCCTTACACCGTATGCAAACTACCCGCCCGAGAGCAGGTGTAGCACTCACACCCGTAATTCCAACATTGGACCATGAATCAATCATAAACTCTAGAAGCCATCCTGTGACTGCATGAGGTTTTGGGGGGACACCTACACATAAACCCTAACAATTGCATAAAACTAAGTTCCATTCTTTATATAAGAAATTTATTCTTCACTGTTAATCATTTTAAAAGAAAATATATGGTAAGTTCATTTCCCATTTTATGTTCTACATTTCAATCCACACAATATACTGAAGCATTTTCTACCTATATATATTTTCTCCAGTGGTCCTAATCTGGTTTTTGTGCAAGTTGCCATCAAGCTTTGATGTCCCTCCCACATCTGAAGCCTGTGCTTCCTGCTGTGGAGCTACAAATATCTGTATTGTTTTTTCACCAGATTCTTTTATTTTAATGTCTAAGCATCCATCTCTCCATCTATCTACTTATCTGCCCATTCATCCACAAGTTTGTAAATGTAACATGCTAGCACTTAAATACATAAATAAAGATCATGGGAACAGTCATGTATATGAAATATGTACTCATGCATTTGAAGACACTTTATGCATATGTTTAGATACAAATTACAGACACATATATGAAAAATACAGCCAAAATGTAAAGATATAAACATATGCAGAGAGGGTCACAGGAAATACACATCCATAAGGAAATCCGACCACCTACTCGGCACGGTGGGGCGGAAGGTCAGTTGGCTTTTTCTCGTCCTCTTTCTCTCTGGGGTCTTTTAGAACAAAATCAACTGAAAGAAAATTGAAAAGATTGGATCAATACTTGTATTAATCACAGTATATTTCCAGGCAGCTGTAAAACTAATTCCATTAAAATTAATCACTTACATTTTGTTAAGAATTCTTTTAATAATGACCTATTTGAGTGTTTACAAAGAAAATATAAAAATTCGTGAGAAAACTGATTGTGCCAGGGGCTGGGGATATAGCTTGGTGGAATAAGTGCCTGCCTAGCAAGCGCAGGGTCCTGAGTTCGATCCCCAGTACCGCCAAAAAAAAAAAAAAAAATTGTGCCAGGACCTTTGAGAGCACCCATTCCCTTAACAGTGTGTCCTCTTCCATTTGAAAATTATTTCTAATATTACATTTTCCTTTTGTTATTTCAACATCAAAAGTGTTGTTGAATTGAAGGTCAGCAAAAACCCCAACAGTTTTTCACACTTCTCTTTCTCAGAATAGCTGCAGGCGCTTTGCTGGTCTCTTTTTAAATCACCTAAAAGTATAAAATGGTCTTGTTATGGGCTGTACACCTGTAAAGTGAGCTGCAGACTTCTATGGTCTTTAATTTACAGTTACTTCTAATTCTCCTGCCTGGCTCTCAGGATGCACTTTGTGAAATGCAAATATCCTGTTACACCCTTGCTTAGAACCCTTCAGAGCCTGTTCTGTCCCTGGAAAAGCACTACAGACACCGGAAAAGCACTGCAGGCCCCTCCCACCAAGCCCCCTTCCCTGAAGCACCCACACATCAGCCACCAGCACTGCTCACAAACCAGAGCGGCTTTCTATGCACACCTGCTGCCACCCACACCTTCCCTGGCCTGGACAAGCGTGTCCTCCTCTTGGGGGGCTCTGTCCCGGGCCTCGAGAGCCCTCCCAGCTGGAGCGATGACCTTGGCCATGAAGCATGTACTCTATTCCCCTCCCTGTCACACTTCATATTCTGCTTTAGGGTTTAGGGATTTGCTATCTCCCTCTTTCTGCTACCTGGCTTTTTATTTTTATATTTCTAAGATAATAATAGTCTTAAATGTGATAAATGCTGCCTTCCTGAAGGGAACCACATCACTCCAAGGCTTTACGGTTTCCAACTCTGAAGTACTCATGATACTAAGCTTTAATATCATGGCCAATTGGAGAACATTCTTAAAATTACAGATTCCAAGTAACAGGGATTTTAATTCAGATTGGGCCAGAAATCTGCATTTTAAAAATGATTTTTCTTTTAGAGTTTCATTTTAAAGAAAAAAACCCAAAATTTCAAAACAAGATAACAATGGTTAATACATTGTACATTGTTATCTTTAAATTAGTTACGCACAGTAAAGAAAATTAAAAAAAATTCCTTGCTTATAGATAGGAAGGATCAACATTGTGAAAATGGACATACTACCAAAAATGGTGTACAGATTCAATGCAATTCCCATTAAACTACCATTGGCATACCTCACAGATCTAGAGAAAACATTCCTTAAATTCATCTGGAACCAGAAGAGGCCCACAATAGCAAAAGCAACCCTGGGAAACAGGGAAACAAAGACAAGGCAGGTGGCATCAGAATCCCTAACTTGAAATTATACTACAAAGCTACTATGATAAAATCAATATAGTACTGGTAAAAGAAACAGACCTGAGGATCAATGGAATAGACTGGAAGATGCAGCCACAACCACAAACACATTCAGCCACTTTCTCTTTGACAAAGGTACCAAACAAGTTCACTGAAAGAAAGATAGCCTATTTAATAAATGGTGCTGGAAAAATTGGCTTGCCTCTTGCTGAAGACTGAAAACAGACCCAAGTCTGTCACCATGTACCAAACTCAACTCAAAATGGATCACAGATCTCAACATTAAAACAGAAACACTATATCTACTGGAAAAGAAAGCAGGTAAAAATCTTGAAGAGATAGGAGTAGGCAGAAGGTTCATGAACAAAAACCAAACTACACAAGAAATACTTCAAAGAATCAACAACTGGGATCTCATCTTACTGAAAAGTTTTGCACATCTAAAGAAATCACCAGCAGAGTAAAAAGAAATCTAAAGAAATCACCAGCAGAGTAAAAAGAAAACCTATAAATTGGGAAAAATTCTAGCTGACTGTCCCTCAGACAAAGGACTTCTATACAGAACAATAAAGAATTAAAAAACATCACCCCCACAAAATTCAAAGACCCAATCCAAAAATGTGCATCTGAGATGAATACATACTTCTCAGATAAAGAAATACAAATGGCAAATAAATACATGAGAAAATGTTCAACATCATTAGTCATTTGAGAAATGCAAATTAAAGCAACTGAGATTCTATCTCAGCCCAATAAGAATGGCTGTCATTAAGAAATCAACCAATAACAAATGCTGGTGAGGTTGTGGAGAAAAAGGAGCACTTCTCCACTGAGTGTAAATGGGTGAAACCACTGTGGAAGTCAGTTTGGAGATTCCTCTGTGAACTAGGACTAGAGGTCCCATTCAATCCAGCCATTCTCTTTCTGGGTATTTTCCCAGAAAAACTGAAAACATCATATCACAGCAATATATGTGCACCCATGTTTATAGCAGCACAATTTGTAATAGCTAAATCATGGAAGCAACCCAAATGTCCATCCACTGAGAAATGGTTTAAAAAGTTGTGGTATTGTTTTACATAATTGAATATTACTCAGCTATACAGAAAGATAAACTCAAAGCTTTTATAGGTAAATGGACACAACTAGAGACCATACTCATAAGTGAAATAAAATCAGACCTGCATGTGGAAATACTGTGTTGCCTCACTAAGAACCTGAAAAGAGTGAACAAAATGTAGAGGGTACAACAGACATCGTGAAATGAAAGGAAACTGCTCAAAAGGAAAGAACAGCTGGAACGAAGGAAAAGAAAAAAGAAAGAAGGCAAACATATGTACTTATGTATACACAGGATAGCTAACATAGTTGCACTACTGACTTTTATTGCTCTATTGAAAGGAACAGTTAATGTTTAAGTGTTTTGATCAATCTTATGTGTCTATATTTGTTTATCTGAGTTTATTTGAAGATATCAATATGTAATACAACAACCATTGTTAATTTCCGATCACCTTGTCTGACTGTTCTGTATTGTTTGTATTGTTTTTGTGTTATTTTCTAAATGTATGTGTGTTTGTTAATATGTTGTCATGCTTTCATCTTTAAAATGAATAAAAAAGAACAATAAAAATGACACCAAATTTCAAAATAAGATGATAGGAAATTAACAATTGTTATCCTTTTTTTTAAATTTTTTTTTTTATTTTAAAAGTAAAAGCACAAAAACATATTAACAAACAGACACAAAGTAGCATAAGAAATAGTACAATCAAAACTGATTTACAGCCAATGTGACATGGACTCAACAATGGTTGTTGCTTTACCTATTGATATCTTCGAAGTGTATATTCATGAACACAGATACAGACATGCGAAATTGGTAAAACAATTAATCATCTCAACAACAGAAAGAAAAAAAAAGAAAGAAACCGGAAAGCATTAACAAAGAGGCAAAAAGTAGTAAAATAACAGTAAGATCAGAATTGAATTATAGACAAAGCAACAGAAAACCAACAATAGTTTCTGCTTTGCATATTGATATCTTCAAAATGTGTGCTCAGGATAACACACATAACACAAAGTGTGTGCTAAGGATAGCATAACAATTGTTATCCTTAAAGTAGGTGCTCAGAATACCAGATATAGGCATGCAAAATTGATCAAACAATGTAAGCACTAACTGTTCCTTTCAATGAACCAATAGAAATTAGTAGTACAATTACCTTAGCTATCTTGTGTGTGTGTGTGTGTGTGTGTGTACATTTTTTCTCCTTTCCCCCATCCCAGTTGTTCTTTCCCTTTCACAATATCTATTGTACCCTTTGGATCTTGTTTACTCTTTTAGTTTCTTACACTAGGGAGACAATACGATGTTTACACATGCAAGTCTGATTTATTTCACTTTTGATTAAAAATGATTCTTGCCGGGTATGGTGGCACATGAGGATCCCCACAAGTTCAAGGCCAGCCTGGGATACATAGTGAGTTCAAGGCCAGCCTGAACCCACAGAGTTAGAAAAAACATGCAAAAACTTGATTCTTATGATTCAAATTTACCTCTGTACCATGGGCTAACAAAGTTCGCATGTAAAGGGTCAGATTATAACTATTTTCAACTTTGTGAGTACAATGATTCTGTTATAACTGCTCAGTACAACCCTAGTAGCTTAAAAGCAGCCACAAACAATGTGCAAAAATGTGAGCATGGACTATGTTTCCACAAAACTTGAATTACAGAAACAGGTCATGGCCAGGGGCCGTCTCTTAGTCATAGTTCGCTAGTTTCTGGTTGATAGCAACATTGTGATTGATCATGTTTGAGGTTTTGACGTCAGTAAGATCACTGCTCATTGTTATTATTTAAACTTTTGATTATTCTTGCACCCATGTCCTGTGTCTCACACTCATACTGAGAAACCAGTATGGGAGGAACGTGAAGGGCCTAAAGCTTTGCATAATTTAGATACTCAGTAAACACTCTGAGGGATTGAAATGAATGTTTTATGACTTTCTTCAGGGTCATGCTTTGTTGAGGGAATCTATCCCTACAGATAGATTGGTTTTTCAAAATTTCTTGTTGTACTTCATTAATGGGATTTGCATAAGATCTTAAGTAATGTAGCAACACTGCAAGGAACAACATAATACAGGAAATAGTTCCAAGTCTAAGACACTAACTTCCCATACACAAAGGAACATCTTTACTGAGACACATATTCAGATTAATAAGCATAGAGTAATACCAACTTACCTATTGACTTCTTTACACTAAGGAGATAATCTTCTCGCATTTCATCTGATAATGCAGTTACGCTATCCGTGAGGACTTTCAGATGCTGTGGTACTAGATCCAATACATGTTTTAGCCAAGAGTCTTCCATTGGGGCTACATGGTCTGTATCAATTCCATGGTGAATGTAATAGTAATGCCTCTACAAAGAGGAGAGGGAGAAATGTAGATGTAGAAATGTGTTTCTCAAAATAGAGAGCCATTGAGAGAAATCCAAGGGCTAGAACTAAGTATTTGTAAATAAAAAAGTATTTTCTGCAATTCATGTGAACATCGTTTGAGAGCCCTTAATATTAAAAAATATATATTTCATGGAAATTAAAGTGCTTGGGTCACTCCATGAAATATCAAGTTATATTACCAAATATATGATGTACTTAACAGAGTCCATGCTGAATTAGAACTTAGTGTTTTATAAATTTTAGAAAAAAATTAATTTTTATTCTTTTATCATTAATAATCAGAAGTAGAGTTTAAAAGCAAATTAGTATCCCTGTATGTTAATCACAGAGATGTTATGCAACAGGATCTGGAAAATTTCTAACTGGCATAATAGTAGTCTATATAATTTTATAACTGCTATCACATTTGTTCATGCAAAATACATTTAAAATCTGATATTATTTCTCCAAAAATAGATATTTAACTTCAACATATTTTCACAAATATTTACACTGTATTTTTTAGAAAAAAAAATCTCAAAATACTTTCAAATTAGGAATGTTCACATCTTTGACGGGTGAGAAGAGTGATGCTCACTGATAGTCCCAGTTACTCTGCAAGATGAGGAGAGACTGTCATTTAAGTCTACGGTGACAGCAAACCTTCTAGAGACGAGCACAAACTGCAACCCAAAACCCACTTATTTATCACCAAGTGCCAACCCTGCAATTAAACCTGAATGCTGAGCTTTTCGTTTAGAAAAATCAATTCATACACTAACATCTTTTCTCTTAAAAGAAAAACAAATACCATGTGTACCACAGGTTTGCCACCAGTAGTCTAGGAGTTTGAGTCTAGCTGGTGCAACATAGCTAGACCCCCATCTCAAAGAAAAAGAAGTCTTGATACTTACTATGTAATTGAAATACTTGAAAATTTCTATATCTAGAGGAAATTAACATGCTTTTTAGAAGGTATATTATACAATTAAAGTAGTTTATCAAAGAAAATAAAGGCGTGTAAAAGTGAGACACATCTCAAGACTAACTTTAAGATGGAAAGTAGATTTGAGACTCTTTCATCGTGGTCTTAGGAGGTAAAAAGGAGAATTTATTCTAATTAATCCAGCGGAGGAATTTTATGGAACTCTGTATTTACTTCTCACCTACAGAATTCTACAGGGAGGAGCACAGAAAAATGTCTAAGGTAAAAAATGTCTCTGATGGCTTCCTTTACTTTCAATGCTATAGAGAAAAGAAAAGACTTGTTACCAAGATGTCTTTTTCTATTGCGGTAGCAGTCTCTCTTGGAACTGTGCTTCCTTCAGAGATGGGTAATTCTGCACCAACCTCTTGTTGCCTAAGAAAGTGACAAACACAAAGTTCAAAATATATAAAGGGCAGTTAGATCATAAAATAATGGATATAAAGGCAGAACTATTTCCTACTAAATCATAAGAAAAAACAAATTGTTAGGCATTCTATAAATAGATGAATGTTTTTTTCATGCCATAGTCCTCCCAAGAATATTTTCCATATATTTGTAGGGAGACAATGACACTGGAGGTGATTTACAAGACCCAGTCCAAAGGCCAGGGCTTCTTGCTGCTCATGCACCCTCTTCATTGCTCCAAAGTCAAGCTCCCTCTTCTTGGACTTGGCCAAGGAGCGCTGTACTATCCCTAAAGAAAGTTTGGTCATCTGTACATACGGGTTTCGAAAGAAGCACTGGTATGACTTGTAATGCTCTTTGGAAGGAGACAGATATATTCTTCAAAAGGCCTGTTCTTAGATCGCTAGAGACATACAAGTCATCAATGAGTGACATAGAACCTCATCTGTTCCTTGGTTTTTTTAATGGATGTGTGTTCATATAATACTTAAATGTTTATATTTCAATTCAATTCAAAACCTGTCCTACAGGAGCCACATTTTGTGACTTTTTCTGTGGCTCCATTCAGTAGAAAGACATACTTCACATCTTCATGTCTTCAGGGAAAAGTAAATTTTTCTGGAATACCTTTAACCTCTTTAGCATTATCTTCTCATGCTTTAAATTCCAACCCTACTGGATACCTAAGATGCCATAACAAAGTGGGTACCCAGAATTAACCTTTAAACTTGCCTTTTGTAAATCCAGAATCCAAAATTTTGTGGAAATTACACTAGTTCCTTTACAATATATGAAGAAAAAAGAGCCACCACTTGGATAGTGTTTCAGCTGAATTCAGTACACAGTAGATGTTCAGGAAATGTTCATCAAGTGTAGGAGTGAGTACGAAAGGGTTAGTAGTTAGAGGTAGAAGAGCTGCTTATTCTAACCAGAGATGGGATCTCATTATGTCATTGATTGTGCAGAGAAGAGGGGTCAATACAACAGTAAAGTACTTCAGGAATGAAGAAATCGGTGTTCATATTCTGCCACCATAAATGAGCATGAGCTTACTAACTGGTGGGTTTTTTAACTGGCAGAAATGTTCATCTTACTACCCTTGCTGATTCCTGAGAGTCAGATGTTCTTCATCCTTTGGGAATAATGCTGGCCTGAAAGGATGCACCCAGCCAGGTAGGGAAAAGTGCAGGGGCGCAGGTGCAGTTACAGTTGCTCTTGCAGTGCGAGTGAGGGCCCTTTCCATCCTGTGACCCTGGGGCTGTCATTCTGAGCTCTGGGCAAAGATTCCACTCACCAGACACAAACGATCAATCAAACAGGTGATCACTTGACTTTTGTTTTTTATTCTAGCACAGTATGGAATAGCACATTAGTTGCTTTTCATTTGCTAAAGTATAGATCTATATCAAGTAAGCTAATTTCATTAGTAATTTGGTAATTTTCCCATAAAGAAAAGTTCAGGCCCAACCATCTTCACTCACAAACTCTATCGAACAAGGAAGAAATAATACAAATTCTATATAAGCTCAGAAAATACAAGAGATGAGAACAACTAATTTCCTGAGGCCAGTAGTGACCTGATATCAAAGCCAAGACTATCGTAAGAAAAATACAGGTGCATAATAATCATGAATATAGACTAAGAAATTTCTAAACTATTAGCAAACCAAATCTAGCAACAAATTAAAAGGATTATACATAAGGACTGAGACAAAAGCCAGTGATCATCTCCAGGAACAGAGAAAAAGCATTTGCCAAGAGTCCAGCAGCCATGCATGATAAAAATCTCTCAACAACTGGGAAAGGAAGGAAACTTCCTCAATGTTAAAGGACACTTAGTGTTTTGGCGTACTTGTTTATTCAGTCCCTGTTCTCCTTTTATGCATTTTTTAAATATCTTTTTAAAATTTATTTATTGTAAATTGAAAACTTATACTTTTATACATTTGGTGGTAAAAAGGGATATTGCAGTTTGTAAGTACAAGTGCAATAATTAAATAAAGCAAAATAGCATTGCTTTAAATATTTACTGTAATGAGAATATTTGAAATATACTCAGTGAATTTGAAATGTACAAGATGAGTTATCATATTTACCGCACTATACAAAGATTCTCAGAGAAGAGGAGTATTCCCTTCACCGCCCTCTGGCCATTCTCTCCACCCACGTGCTGGTGGCCACTCATCTGTGTCCTCTTCACTGAGCCCAGCTGTCTTAGGTCTCACTTGCACGTAAGAGCGTGTGGCATTGGTATTTCTGTGCCTGGCTCATTTTGCCTAACACAATGCTCCTCAATTTCCTCCATGCTGTGAGGGACAATGTCCTTACTCTTTAAAGACAGAACAGTATGCCACTGTTTATCTATATGTACTGCATTTTCCATTGGTGGGACTTAGGTTGACTGATTCCCTACCTATGTTGAACCAAGAAACCATGGGAGTGCTAGTATCCCTGAAAAAGAGATTTAATTGCTCTCCACAGAATTAGGTATTTTTAGTGTTACAAGTCTTGCACTTTAAAAATTATTTCTTAGTATTACTCTTTTTTATTTTAGTATGAATAGAGTTATATAATCTCATTTTCTAGTTGCTCTCTGCCATTATATAGAAAAACCAACACATTTTTGCTTATGGATTTCACACCGTAGGGTTTTGCTCATGTTGCTTGTTCTAGTGCTTTTTAAGTTTCCTTAGAACTTCCTGTGTGTGCCTGTGCTATCTGAAAATAAGGACGGCTGTACCTCGTCACCATCAGTCAGGGTACTCCCGTGTCCTTTTTACTTTCCACTTCGCACGTCTTAGGTAGTCTGGCACATTGTGGACAAGAACAGATGAGAATGGAACGCCTGATATTTGGGATTAAAGCATTCCAATTTTTACATCTGTGTAGGATATTAGTGGTAGATACTTAAAGCTATCTTCCTGGGGAAAAGAAAATCTTTGCCAAGGTGAACCCATTAGTAGAAACGCAAATGAGCACAGCCATTATGGAAAATTCTACAGAGGTGTCTCAAAAATCTAAAAGTAGAATTATCATCTGCTCTACTAATCTCACTTCTGGGTGCTTATTCCAAAGATCTGAAATCAGTTCAAATTGCAGGAGAAGTCCTCCTTTCTCAGCATCACCAGTCATGATCCCCCAGTGTTCTCAATTGATTCCCGGTCATTTAGACTTTTTGGAAGAGTCAAAAGTAATGTGGTGCTGGAGCTGGGCGTGTGAACAGAGTAGATGAGGAACACTGTGATGTTTTTACCAATCTAGCATTCTGTTGGATGGCCCTCAGCGGCAGCATGCACTTTACTGCGATCACATCTTGAAACAACACTCGTGGGAGAGGACTTCCCCAACTGCCTCAGACAGCGGCAAGAGAGATGGGAGAGGTGTGTATGAAAGGAGCAATAGTTTGAGGGACATGGTAATGTATTTTTCATTGTGATAGACTTTTAATATTTAAACATTTATCTTACTTTTATCATTCTTCCTATAAGGAAAAGCCTCTTAAGTATGACTCTCAGCACATGAACAATAAAAGAAAAAAAGATAAATCAAAATTTATCAAAAGTTAAAACTTCAAAAACATCCTAACATACAATAACTCCACCAATGCAAAATAAAATCAATCCAATAAAAAATGAGTGAAATATTTGAATAGTTGCTTAACCAGGAATATATATGAATTCCAAACAAAAAATGATGATGTATTAAAGTGTATTTGAGGGAAATACATCTTAAAGGCATAGTAAGATGCAACATATGTACTGGAATCACTAGACAGAGGAAGAAAAGAAAAGAAGTCATTATTTATGGGAGTGCAAAACAGTGTATCCCTTTGGAAAACCGTTCTGTAAATCTCAAAAAGTAAAACTTGAACCTACCACATCACCCAATATTTCTAGATGTAGGTGTTTACACAAGGAAAATGAAAACATATGTTCACATGATGACTTTGATGCAAATATTCATAGCAGTGTTATTGAGAAGAACAAAAGCAGAAACAAAGAGCATGAATGACTTTCAAAAACAAAACTGCTGCATGATTCCAGTTCCATGAAATTTTAGAAAAAGTAAATCTATAAAGAAAGAAAGCAGATTGCCTGGGCAGTAGAGAGAAGAGAGAATTAATTAATATGGGTGTGTGGATGACGTAAGCACTATATTCTTAAACTAAATTTTGGTGAGCACCATGAAACTATAGAAGTTAACCAAAACTCATTAAATTTTACACTTCACATAGAATGAATTTAATGGTTTGTGAAGACTCTCTCAATAAAGCCTTTCTAAAAGCCTGTCTGCCATGCCTGAAAACAAAATGTTCCAACATATATACACGCTGAGAGGTGTGGGGCAAGAAGGAGAGAGAGATTCAGCTATTTAAACTTTGACAAAGGGGCCAAAACAAAGACCTCTATTGAAGGAAAAATTGGCTACCTACACGAAGAAGCCTATGCTCACTTCAGCAGCACATATACGTACAGAAGATTGAATCTAGACCCATGTATTTCATCATGTACTACTAAAATCAAAATGGGTAAAGATCTACATGTTAAAAAAGGAAGATAAAATTATTGAAATCATAGGCATCAGCAAGGATTTTCTGAACAGAACTCCAATGTCATAAGAAATATTACCAAGAATCAACAGACAGGTTCATAACTAACAGAGTACAGAGACAACCTAGAGAACTGGGAACAATTTTTGTTAGCTGTCCCTCAGACAGGGGACTACAATATACGATGGGATCAAAAATTAGAACCCCCAAAATACAAGACCCAGTTGAAAGGTGGGCAACTGAAATGAATAAAAGTACAAATAGCTAATAAATACATAAAATTTTTCAGCATCGCTGGCTGTCAGAGAGATGGAAGTTAAAACAACACTGAGATCCCATCTCATTCAACAATGACTGTCACCAAGAAATCAAGTAATAACAAATGCTGGTGCAGGTGCACGGGGAAAAGAAAGCCTTCTACATTGCTGGTAGGGATGTAAACTAGTACAACCACAATGGGGATCAGTATGGAGATTCAGTAAAAAAACTAAAAAGAGAAATTCCATTTGACCCAGCTCGTCCCTTCCCCAAAGAGTTAAAGACCTCCTATTATAGTGACGCATGCCTGCCTGTATTTATAGCAGCACAATTCATAATAGCTAACTCTTGGAAACAGCCTATATGTGCATCAATAGGCGAGTAAATAAAGAAAATGTAATGTTTACACATAGTGGAGTACTACTCTGCCATAAACAAAGATAAATTTGTAAGAAAATGGAGTCAACCTGAGACTATAATGTTAAGTGAAATAAATCATACACACAAGCCTAAATACCACAAAGTTTCTTTTATGTGAGAAATCTAAATTACAAAGGGTAAAATAAAAGATAGATACTAAGAAGTAAGGAGATAGACCTTTCTCAAGTGGGCAGAAAAGCAAGAGATGGAGGGAGAGGGGAGAGAAAGGAGAGTAAAGGGATGAAAACAGAAAAAAGACGTGTTATGTGCATGCACCAGCCCCACCCAAGGACTGTAAACATTACGTACTGCACACATGCACTAATAAAAAATTAAAGAAGTGAGTGTCAAAGAGTCTGATACAACGAAGTTTACAAAATGAGGACAAGGTGACATGAACTTCTCATCCACAATAACACAAAATAGGAGATGATGGTTAAAATTTGCAACCTACCGTCTTCCAGATGTGTAGGGTAAATTACTACTGAACATTAATTTCATTGTCAGATTAGCCACTGACTCAGGAGCAAGGATGAAACTGACCCCTGTACATGAAAGTCTAGAGTTCCCCGCATACACAGTCTCACTGCAAGAAATACTACATGGTGAATTTCAAAGAGAAAATGGAACCACAAGTAGAGTGTGGAACACAAGTCATTTTCTAAGAAACTGCATGACATATTAGTAAATCTAAGTACATGCTAACCTAAAAAGAAAGAATATACATATTTAAAGTCTTGGTGGAATTAAGATGTGTAGTTTTAAAGGTTAGTATAGTCATTTTAAAAAACAAATACATTTCATAATTTTTAAATCAATAGCAATAAAGAGAAAATTGAGGAAATCCAAGAGAATGAATAGCAGAAAACATTTAAAAACAAAGGTAATTTATGGCAAATAGATAAAACATGTAAAATATATTGGTAGGAGTTAAATCTACATATACAAGAAATATCAAAAAGCTGCTTATATCTGGGGGTGCAACTTGGGATTAAACACCTGCATGAGGCCCCTAAGTTCCAACCTAGATCTACATACAAAGATAGATATTCGACACATAGATAGATAGATAGTCAGAGAGACTGATGGGATTAAATACATTACTAAAGTAAATTATAAGACTGAACATCAGAAAGTCTGTCTCCATTCAGCACAACCAAGACATGACAAAATGGTTAAAAACAGACTTCTGTTTCTTATGACATAGCACCAAAGATAATCAGAAAAAACTACTACTCCATAAATGCCGGGAAATAAGTAAAAAAAATCTCCTTTAAAACACACAGCTGAGAACAAAAGAAAGAAAAACAATGAAAATCAAAACACAGACTATGGGGCAGAGCCTGGGATTTTCAACCTCAGTTAACTCCAACCAAGACACTACATAAACATGAAACCCAACAGGGGATCCACTCTAAGTTAAGGCTGGAAATAATGGATAACAGAAGTCACATCAAAGAGGACTTCCGGGAAGATGGCGACCAGGTGAGCAGCAGAGGGAATCTCTCCCAGACACCCATCCTTTGTGCGCGGCTGCCCGGTCCGTGGATGCAAAATTCCAACTGATCGGGCTGCTCTCCGCTGCCTGAGCATTAAAGGGCCGGCTGACAAGCTGCGCGGCGAGAAGTGGGCGGATCTTGAGAGCTGGGCGCCTGAGAGATCGGTGAGGCGCTTCGACCACAGCTCGGCTCAAATCGCGTACAGCCGAGAGAGCGATTGCGGCGGGAGGAAAGCCTCCAACTCCTGAACCCAATCGGCTCGGAGACGGCTGTAACCAGGATTTGTTGGAGGCAGCGGAGCAGAGGAAACTCAGAGAACGTGCTACTGGGACAGACTGCGCCAAACTGGGCAGCGTTCCAGGATCCCGCTCAGAACCCCACCCCCGCAGCCGGCGCTGCGTGAACTGGAGCAACAGTGATCAGCGGGATTTCTGAGTCGGGAACAAGCTCCATCCAGGGAGAAACATCTGAACGGCATTCCTGTCTGCACGATCACAGGGTGAGTTAAGTGCACGCTCTAACTGGTTTTTCCTGAATCGGGAAGAAGCTCAGCCCAGTGAGAGACATCAAAGCAGCTTTAAGGACTGCGGGATCTCCCGGGTGGGAAGAGCTAGCTAGGCGCCCCAACGGGATTTGTGAGGGGGAAAGGAGCTCCACCCAGGGAGGAACACCTGAGTGGCCTGTCTGCAAGACTCCTGGGGCGGCGAGCTGTTTATACGCCCCGGCCAGGTCTTGGGGTAGGGAGTAGAAGTGGAAATCTCAGCAGACAGCTTAAGGGACATTCTCCCAAAGAGAAGGAATCATTGGAGCAGCCTCTGCAGCAGACCTTTGCCTGCTGAACTGCCTGTGGAATTTATAGCTCCACATTTTGAATCTGATACCCAAAAATGGGAAAACAGAGGAACAAAATGCAGTCTCAAAACTCAACCCCACCCAGAACAAGTTTTGAAT